>JAVQKG010110230.1:0-10248 GCA_036025885.1 Hypseleotris bucephala
GCTCTTGGATAAGAGCCGAAACGTCTTCAACTCAAAACCCAAGTCCAGATGACTGATTTAAACCTTCTTCAACTTTGATTTGACTACCTGGATGAAAGAATGAACCTTCACAGAAAAGTTGTGTGGACTGACAGCTACGACTTGTATGTGTTTCGGAAGGACACAAAAATATTGGCAAAAACAAAACAGAGGAGTGTTCCTTTATCTTCCCGGGGCAGACCTGCAAGACCACAAGAGAAACCTGAGTGTAGCAACACCCACTCAGTGTTGATCTCTTCACTGTAAACAAGCAGTTTGTATGTGGGCTTCACAGGCAGAAAGGAGGGTCCATGTGAAATTATATTGAGGATGGATGCTTCGTCAAAAGCCCTATAGGGACCCTTCACTCAGTCATAAGACCAGGCCAGCGAGAGGCTCAAGAAGTTCTTAAGGATTCTTTGTGTCCAAGTTTTTTTTAGTTCTCACTGCAACAGCCTGTGTAAAAAGTCCTTCTGAGTTTTCTGTATGGACGGACATGCGCACATGCTCGACGTGCTACAGAAGCAGCAGTGTGGAGGCTGGTCAGGGGCAGCCCACCCCGACAGGACATGGCTCTGTCCGGATTTAAGACACCAGCCACAGGTCCTACTCTGGAGGCGGTCGCAGGCTGTGGAGCTTCCTCTCGTCCAAGCCTTTCCAGTACTTGAAGTTGTTGTCCAGGTGCTGCATAAGGTTAGGGAGGTCTGCAAAAGCTGAGCAGAAAATACTTTATCAGATAGTGTTTTTTTTTGTTTTTTTTAAACACACAAAAAGTGGGGCTGTACAATATTACATAATATGTGGTGCCATACCATGTTGAGAGTTGCAACTAGCAACAACTGAGTAATTAGGAACAAAAGTCCTTTATTTTAAGCTTACAATTTAAAACAAAGACTAAACTATGATTATTGAATCAAGAGTCAGACATGAAATATTTTTTATGTATTTATATTTGGCCATAACAGTTTTAATGGAACATGTTAGATGGAAGATTATAACATTATTTTCATCCATAAATGTTTGAATATGTCTGCAACTGATTAGAGTGCGACAATATACTGTGCATCCCTAATTCAAAGGAGCCTTTCTATGAGCCATATATGATTTTATGTCAATATGTATAGTATTGCAGTGTTGTCTCACCATCCCATGCATCAAACATGTCTGTGATGAAGTAGTCTATGAAGGAAATCTGGGACTTTGGGATGCTACAAGTGTTTCTGTCAAACACAGGCATGACCACCGGCAAACCCTGTCTCTTCTCCTCATCCGTCTGTTTTGGAAAAAATCGGAAATAACACAATTAGTGCAAAAGTTCACATCACAAAGACATAAACCAATACAAAGCCACATAGTTCATAGTTAGTTAGTTTTATAGTTAGGGCTATTGTGGCTACTATTCCCCAAAAGTTACTAGCCGTTTCAATTTTTCACTAGCCACAGTTTAGTTATTGAAGTGCTTTTATAATATTAAATTACAGTTATCATACAGGCATTTTTCAAATATTTATAAATAAAAAATATAAATGTATTTTTGTCAATTCTTATTTTCATTATTAGTTTAGAATATGGGTGCCTATAGAGTTAAATGAGTTCCAAAAAAGGGGGCCTAAGTACTTGAAATAACACTAAATTAGTTACTAGCCAAAACTATAATCTACCAGCATTTGACAGGTTGGCTATTATTAACGTCAAGCCATGAATATAGAATACAAAAAGTAGGATCCACACAACACATAAAGCTCTCAATTTTTGTATAACTTTTTATATTTTGACTTCTGCACATTTTTGGATCCATAAGCTTATTTAATCTGGATGTCTTCTCAACTACAAAGACATTAAAACCTATAAAAAGACATGTTTTTCTAGTTACCTGTGCAAAATACTCTTCGGAGATGCGTCCGGCCCACTCGATACAGAGCTCCAGCGGTCGACAGGGGTTGGAGATGTCTGCACACTTTATCAACATTCGTTTGACCAAGATACGGTTCTCAGGAGAAGTCAGGATGCTTTTGACAGATTCTTCATCATTATTTCCCTGTAAATATTACAAAAGAAACAGATTATATCAATACATCAAAATAATAACTCGGCAATACAAGCAATGTTTAAATACAAGGGGTTTTCAGAAAGGCCTATGAAACATTGTATTAAAACTGCCCAAAAGAGACTCATTATACAGTAAGTATACAAATCGTCACGAAAAGTTTATCAAACCTGAATAAACCAGAAATTAGTTAGCATTTATGTTACACCTACAAGTTTGTAAATTCTGCAAACTGAAACAAACTTAAAAACCAAACATGAATTCAATTTTTATTATTTAAATGGGGTTTTAAAAAAGGGTATATACATTTATTCTTTCATACAAAGGAGTATGCATGAAAGAATAGATTTGGAAATCTCTAGATTGCTGCTGCAACCACTGAACCACTAGCATTTGAAAGATATTGTTTCCAGTTGGGAAACTTTTTTATCTTATGGCAAGTTTCCTGAGTTAAAAACATTGTATATATTTTGCACAAAAGAGGCTCCCTATACAATATGTAGTAATGACAAAGCATCACTAAAGGTTTATATCACCTGAACAAACCAGAAAATAGTTTGCCTAGTTTAATTGTGTTACACCTACAAGTTTGTAAATTCTGCAAAGTAAAATAAAACTTGAAAAACAACATTAACTCATCTTTTAATCCTCAAATTAAACAAAGCGATAACTTTGAAATGGCTGTGGTAAGCATGCCTCACAGAGACGAGAAAGGCCGTACTTAGTTGTAAAATTCTTTTGCCACAAACATGAGGCTGCAGCAGGTCACGAGTGTGTGAAGCAGTACTAGCTCCTCGGGCCTAAACTATTGTTGGTCCAGTGTTCAACGTGACTTTATGACTCGCACTGTTCGAATACTAAGAAATTAGATAAGTATTTTAGAAATGCAATTATTGTAGAATTTGGTTATTTATTCTCTATAAATATACAGTAGTTGTCAGCACACTTTGACTCAGGGTTCATACAATTGTTTGAAGATGAATTTCAAGCACTTTTCAAGGTATATTTTAAGGTGATTTATAGGGCGTTTCAGGAGTGGTAAAAGTAGACAAAAAAATGTATCATTTAATTTTTAAAAAGTTGGATAAATTGCAGACTTTTAGGTGAGAGTCATTTGTTCCATCCATCCATAATCCATTAAAAAAAGTGGACTTTTCAAACCTTGAAAACATGCAGTTAAAATTCAAGCACCTGCATGAACCCTATTTGAGCTCTATATTAGACCTGCTTGACCAGTTTGACCAGTGGCTCAAAAGCATTAAGGGAGCTGATGATTTATATATTCTGCCTATTTGAAGCCTAGACAATATAACTTATGTAATTTTTGTCTCACCCCATTTTCCTCTAAAGCAGCGATTGGCTTGTTGATGCTGTTGACAAACTTGTTGACATGTTCAAAGTGCTTGGTCATCTCTGTCGCCAGCACCATGTCAATGATGGCCTGCCGCAGCGTCCGATACTCGTTCCTAAAAAAGTTAAACACACAGTTATAGAAATGCATAGGAAGACTCAAAATACAATACAGACATTAGGGCTGTGCAGTTAACTGAATTTGAATTTCAATTACTGCTTCTCAATAATAATAATTGAGATAAATCTGTTAATTAGGCCTGTATTAATTTTGAATTGTGCCATACAACTGTGCCATACAAATTTCTAATTTTGAATAAAATTGATGACCTGAGGTTAAAAATATATATTAAAAGTATTTCTTCAGTTAAGATTGACCATTAAAAAAATAATTAAAATCATTTGATATATAGTATATAATATAGGGTGACCAGTGTCACATTTTTAATGGGGACAGCCCCAGTTTCATGCTACTTGTCTCATGTCCCAACAAATATCTGATGGGACACTAATTTGTCCACATAACACAGGAATGCTACAATCCCAGTCATGCAAATTTCATTTTCTTTTTATTGTGTTATTGTTTTTATATTTGCCAATATATTCAGACCTCGAGCTTATAGCTTTATGTACTTTCAGTGGCATGGGAGAAAATTTTAACAGTTTTGGAAGCTTTTTCATCGCTGTGGAAGTTCAAATGCACCAAAATTGGAGGAAATATTTTTTCCTCCAATTTTGGTTCATTTGTGTCTCTGTTTTTGGGTTTAGAAATCTGGTGACCCTAGATAAATAACAAGCAAGTGATTTGAATTATGCCCAAAATACCTGAGAATATATTTTTTTCTATCATCTAGCAGCCCCAACAGACCAGAATAGCACCCCATGTGAACAGTGTGGCTGACTACATCTGTGACAGTGACTATGAATGGAGGCTTTGTCCACTTCCCCCTGAGAGGAACCAGCACATGTGAGCCATTCTGCTGCAGGACCCAAATCACATTAGAATCTGCTGCTGTCAACACATACAGAGCATGGCTTTCATAATCACTGTACATATGTACTCTGAATTTATCTCTTCTGAAAGATACATTATTTATATTACCCCAGTCTTTTTGTTCAATTTTTTTTCATTTACCAATTATAGACGTTTATGTATTATGTTTTACATCAATGGTTGCATAGTTTTCAAATTATAATGTGCTAATGCTTTGTAATACAACTTTTAAAAGTCATTGGATAGATTAACAACATCCCAAAGAAATGTATTCCAGCTAATTTGTTGATAATTTAAAATGTGTCAAAACTTGGTACCTTTCAATGTTCTTAAAGATATTGCACTTGTCATCTCTGGTAGTGATCTGAAAGGCCAGTGCGGCGTGGTGGCTCTCTAAGACAGCGGTGTCGTTGTAGAGGATGGCCAGCTCACTTCCTGCATTACACAGGAAGCTGTTGGTGCGGCCTGGGTGGTCCACATCGTGCACTGTAGCAGCAATCAGAGCGGCCACCTCGTCAATGGGGTCCAAACTTTGCTGTGAATACAAGACAAGATGACATTAGTGTTTTTTGGATTCAGGGTTAGTACTGGCAATAGCAATTAATGTATAAGTTGTGTTTGGATTAGGCCTGTCATGATAATAACATTTGAAGGATGATATATTGCCTCAGAAAATATCTTGATATTTGATAATTGAGTAGACTGCTTTATACACTCATGCATTGATCCTAGAGCATGATAATCCCAGTCTATATAACCAAACTTCTATCTCTAATTCGTTATGTGTGTAACTTAGTTCCTTCCAATTAGTTTTGTTATGTTATAATCAGTAATGTTTGATATTGGATCATATTACCTACAATGAGGCAAAGACCAGACTAAACTTATTAATGTATTTTGAGAATTTCAGACCCTGAATGAATACAATACAGGCCTGCACAATTTTATACCTTCACAATTGTACACCCAGTAACTCAATATTAATCAATATTTTCAATCTTTTTTATTTTGCTAAAGATTGTGTGAGGAAATAAGCTGTGAATCAGTCAAACAAAAGTCTATCATAAAGTACAGTAAAAGTCTCTGGTGATGTAAGGTTGTAGTCCTCTGGTTAAGCTGACGAGAGGTCACGGCGCAGAGGTCTGAAATAGACAGTTTGTAATTGTCTTATCCACGCTCCTCTCTCCACCTGAGCCACTGACACACTTGGCTATAACTTCACTTTGGCATATGGTGAGGTACTACACAGAGCAGGCATAATCCAGGTATTCATTAGCAACTCAGCAAATTAGGCACTATATGTGAATGTAGAGTTATTTAATAGCATAAAATGATCAAATTAATTACTTAAACTACCAGCAGTCCTAATGACTTTTATAGTTATTTAACTATATAGTATTTGGTGATCCAAAAAGTCAGGCAGCAGTTACAAATGAAGAGTTCTTTTGCAAAAGCAGTTTACTGTTTTTTAAAATGTTTTATGAATTTAGTTTTCTTTTTGTTATTATTAAATTTAGGTTGTGTCAGATAAACAAAACTTGACTGGTTTTGGTCAAGGCGGCATGAATTAACGTAATTATTGTACTAAAATTGATTTCACTATTAAAAACAGCTCTGTGTTAAAAGAATATTGGACACCACATTTTCACCTTTAATAAATGAGTACTGACCTAGAAGCAGTTAGCTCCATGTTATAGCCTATAAGTATCTGCTTATGGGTCACAGGTAGCTGGAGCCTATCCCTGAAACTATGAACTTGAGGTTGGGTACATCCAATGGCCAATTTGTCGCAGAGCTGACTCTATGGTGACAGACAACAGCCAAGCAAGTAATGTTTTCCACAGTGTAAGTCTGTCTGTAAGTGACTCAAAAACTACACAACGAATTTGGAGAAAATTTTGACGGAAGATCAGGAATAACACAAGAAACAATTGTGATTTAAATCAACAATCTGTTACATGCCATTACATCACTCAGCCATTAGGGGCCCCTCTGAATTAATACACTATTGACAGTTGTGCAATGACATTGGTTGTCTATATTTAGAACCACTTGTTTTAAGAGTGTATAGGGGAAATTAGCTGCCTTGGCGGAGTTCTTCGAGTGCTTTCTAGTTTTCATATTTATTCACTAAAAACACTAGCCACAACTTTTCTGTATATTTGGGTGGCTGTTGAAATCTCATCTCTATCTGTCATGAACCTTCAAATGTATTTATTGTTTTCTTTCTGACTATTTGATTTACCTTGACCCTTTCCTTGCACAGGAAGTAGGCGGTTGCATGCAGGACATCGGCTGCGTGTGAGGAGTTGTGGTAGGAGTTGCTGGAGTGGTAGTTGGCTTCTATCACCTGTAACCATGACCTTAAAGTAGCTTCCGGACAGTTTAAAAACTCACAGACGCCAAAACGGGAGAAGATCTTCAGGCCCAAGTAGGTCAAAGGCCTGTGGGTAGGATTTAAGACAATGATATACAGCACATATAGATAGACTCAAGTAACAGACTATTGTAGGGGTGTGTTGCTGCTCTACCGTTTCATGGTTGCAGCTTCCAGGTTGAAGATGTCAAAGTCCCAAGAGTCTTCGTTTTCCATAGTTTGAGCAATACGAGGCGGGATGTCATTGAGCGACAAGGGAGTGATCAGGTGACTGGGGATGTGATGAGGCTCTGTGCAAGGCAAGGACCAGCATTCGTTAATCAAACAGGAAATAGAGAAAATCACAATGTTTTCTAAAATGTTTAAGTTTGTCATATGTGTAGGTCAGTCACAATAACAAATTTTGAAGGACGATATATTGCTTTGATAATATTGAGTAGAGCATTTTATTCATTGATTCTAGAGCATGATAATCCCAGTTTATACCTTTTTAAAATAATGAATGAACTTCTAATTCTGTCTAATTCTTGAATCAATCTAAAATAAAACAGAGAGGACTAATAAATAAATACAGACACTATCAAAACATATAAAGTTATTGATAATCTGTTAATTAATTAAAATAAAATTAATTGAGCAAAATCACTACTGAGAAGGTTCCAAATGATAAGTCGAATTTTTATATATTTAAGTCAATATAATATTTATTGTGACAGGCCTAGTCATATTGTGCGCTTACGTTTTGTGGCGAAGATGTATTCATTCCCTGACAATCTGCGTAGACCATCCTTCAATAGAGACAAGAAATAATATTAGTATCAAAGCAAGTACTAAAAACATTCACAACATTCACAATCGAATAAAACTTAAAATGTGTGGTGTGTGACAAAATTTGAAAAATTATAATGGTAAGTTTGGCTACATGACGTTTTGCATGACTAAAGTAAGTCACTATTTAAACACACAGGAAGTTAAGTCATGAATGTGATGATACTGTGTTTCAAAATTGACTTTAAAAAAAGAAAAGGAGTTTGTTTCATCTTTGACCCAAGCATTGTCTCCTGCAACTATTTTAGGCTCATTCTACAGAAACCAGCAAGATGCACAACTGGCAAAAAGAAAGAAAGTTTATGCATCAACACAGATTAACTACACACAAAAGATGTAACTTTAAAACTGACATAATGGTTTATAGTTATTGTGCTATAGGGGCTGGTAGTGGATTAAACCTGTTTTACTCTATGGTTGATTATTTATTTTTTCCTCCTTTTAAAAAGCACTGCTTCTCAACATGTATGGTTATAAGAACATTTTTAAATGTATACAAAAGTTTCACAACTTTGAAATAAAGTTATTTTTATTTCTTTATTTGACCTACAAGTTGTTTTCATTGGTGCAGAGTACATACAGTATATCAAAATAATCGTTATCCTAATATTAGTATTTGTAATGCAAAACTCTCAATAACATTGTATGGTCTTTAAATGTGACAGACTTATACTGTTAAGAGTCAAACTTTCCTCATGATTTGCTTAGTTTAGTCCTACTTTGGGCTTGTTTTAGTCCTCTTTTAATCGTATTTTTATTTTGAATCTAAATTAGTTGTATATTGAAATTGCATCAAAATATAATCACTATATATCAAATGTTTTCCTCATATCTACAGCCCTAGTTTGGTTCTTGTTTTTCATTTCTACTACTTTGTTTACTGCTCAACCCAGAGAACAGTGTGTTTCAGGCCGTTTTGGAAGAGGCATCCCAGTGTGGCAGTAGACTCAACCCAAAGAGGCGGGGGGGGAGGGGGGCTTTCCTCTCTAGAAGCACAAAGGACAATCCAACACTTCCTCTGGGGCTGTTGCCAAGACTGCCAACTTGGCACTCTGTCGAATTCTGTCTACTGATGTCTGCTAATCTCTCTCTCTGTCTAAAGCCGATGAAATATCAAACTATTCATAAAAATCCTCCTCTTTCCCTCCATAAGGCCCCCACTAAACATGGTATCACTCTGCGCTGCCTTGTGTACTTTCAAATAGATTTAGCTACAACCCTTCCCTAATTAAAACGCCATATTTAAAAGGGAAACAATGCAGCTTTTTACCTTGATGAAACAGTTTTAACGTCAAAGTGTTGCTAAATAAATAGTTGTGGGGTAAACTTTGCCTCTTCCTTGTCTCTCTTGGTGAAAAACTAGCTTTGTAACTTGGCTATTCTGTCCCTGGAAGTATGGGATTATGTCACAGGTCTCCCCAGAAAAAAAAAATTGTGACCAAAAACAGTGAAAAGTTGTATTGTTCCCCTTTAAAAACTTAGATGGGCACATATAATTAATAGACTATTTACGCAACTGAAGTAAACACATTGTAATGTCCAATTATGAATCTCTTAAAAAGTACAAACTGTCATGAACTGGATTCAAGGCAAGGCAAGTTTGAGCCTACAGTGCTCTTCCTGGAGTTCGAATCCCGCTCAAGACACTTTGCCAAATGTCACTCCCCACTCTTCTCCCTGATTTCTCCCCCTGTCTACTTTCCGATAAATAAAGCCTATTATGCCACTCCTTTTTGAGCTTTTTTATTTGTTTGGTTATGCTTGTAAATACAGAAAGTGTATATAATTACTGTAGTTATGAAATTGATTTACTTGTTATTGCAAGGTATTTTGTATGTTATATATACAGTATTTAAATGATTATTTTTGTATTGTTTATACTTACTCAGTGTCGGAATAACATAACATTTATTTCATTTTTTAAATGGCCTCAAAATAAAGCAATCCATCAATCAATCAAAAATGGCCAAAAAAATCCTAATGTGTTAATGGAGTTTCCAATAGACATATGAACAGTTTTTTTGTGTGAGAGTTGGTACCGTCATGAGCCCCCCCACGAGGTCGTTGGTGTGGGGGTCCTCGTCCTTAGTGCCCAGTTGAGGAGAGTACAGCTCCGTCGTCCTCAGGATCTCCAAAACTCTGTCCAAAGCTTCGGCCACGGGCATCGGGCTGCTCTCCTGCGCTGCATTGATGATGTTAATGACCTGCATCAAAATACAAAAGGCAGTGAGCTAAAAGGTAAAAATGCAGTAACACAATTTAACTTAACTAAGCCAAAATCCCAATTTAGATTTTTATCATGAGTTTAGTTGACTTTAGTTGACTTTGTATTTTTTGTCTTACGCAGAAGACTACTACTACTACTACATATCAATATTTTTTTACTTTTATATCTCCTGTTAAAATTTTGTAGAACTGCTTTATTTAAGAACATGATCTGGCAACAATAAATAGATACATACTGTTCAACTATACATTGACAGGCAGAGACATGACATCTACAAACATTTAAATTAAACGAGTAAGTGTGTCTAAAATGTTAATAAAACCCGTTTAAGTACACATTAAATGGACATCGATTCCAATGTTTATCATAATACTTAATGTTATTCTTTCTATTTTTATGAATATGAA
>JAVQKG010110303.1:0-15442 GCA_036025885.1 Hypseleotris bucephala
GGCCAACTTCCAAGACACACACATGCATTTTAATAGTGTTTTTTTATTCTAACTATTTTTGTGGATCGCATACATGAAATTCTGAGGCCTAATGTTACCATGTGTACCAACAGATGGAAATAAAAGATAAATAACCGTGTGCAATCTTTGCACATTTACTGCAAACACTTTGCAGCAAACTTTGGAAAGTAAATTTGAGATTTTGCTGGCACACTTAGTGAAGCACGAGTGTGTGCAGCGGTGTGTGATAGACACACACAGAGGGAGAGCAGACACCTACTTGTAAATGATGTCTTTCATCTCTTGACTTCAGATGTGGCTGTCACCCACTTCCATTATACAGCAGCATGAAGAGCAGCAGCAGACAGACTGTAAGGCAGAAGTGTGAGAACAAAGGCAGCTGAGAAACCTGTGCGCACACACAGTCTCACACATATGCTGTGCTTTAATGGACTAGCTGGACTTATCATCATCACCAGTCTTTCTCAGTAGAATTTCCAATGTGAGATTGCACCAAGGACTGTGGCGATGTCAATGTGTGAAAATGAATGAGCAACAGTGAGAGCCCCTCCACAAACCGCTCTGTGCTGCTTTTAGGAATCCATTTAAGGCCCGGGCCGCTCCAGTGCCCAGCAGCACCAGACTGGAGCTGAACTTCTGAAAGTCTGCATGAATTTGAAGCACAAGGCGGAAAAACGCTCTCCGAGGATATTTTAGAAATCTAAATCTAGCGGGATGCGACGGGAATGGCAAACCGTTTAAGTCCTGGCGGCAGGTGGGGAGGATATGTCTTGTGGGGGAATTAAAGAGTGATAAAACAAGACATTTGCACATTACAGGTACAGCCGGCCATATTCACCCTGGGTCTAACAAATCTTACAGTAATGCCTTCCCTATCACAATCACGTCTTATGTTTTCCACTGACAGCCTAAACTGGAAATTGAAATTGCTTGTCGCCAAAGTCCTATTTCCAGGCCGATATCCACTTGAGTGAATAATCCATGACTGATTGTAATGAGAAATTCTCAGATGTTATTAACCCTGGAGTATCTGTCCAGATTAGGAATTTACACTGGAGCTCTCCAATGGGATCCAATGGTTTATTATTGGACTTACTACATTTAGCGCTCATCAAATTATCCTGTAAATAGATAGATTAAATAAACATTATTAATACATTTGTGTTGACACATGCAATTACGTTCCCTGTTCTTTTTATAGTTTAAGACAGCATAAAATATCTCAGGTAAACTGTTTCCTGCATTAGAAGATTGGTGGTTCGAATCCCATTCCAAACAATTAAACTGCTGATGAGTACTGGAGTGTGTTGTTCGTGTTTGGTGGTGGTGTGGTATGATATGGCTGCCACATTTCTGTCAGTCTGACCCAGGGCAGCTGTGGCTTCAGAAGTCGTTTACCTCCACCACTTAGTGACTGTTAATAAAAATAGATGAAGCGCATATAAAAGTGAGCAAACAGAATAAAAATTTAACACAATTGGAGACTAACTGGCACCTCAAAATTCATAACTTTTTAGACTATACATCTGCAATGTTAACACATACGATGTTTGGGAGCCATGTTGAATTATTTAGAACAAACTCAGATGGCAATACAGGGATACACAGAAGGTTACTTTTTGTTTGTTTAACCTTGACATGAACTTTTCTGTGTATGAATCCAATATAAAGTACTGGTTATAAATTTTGATACAATTCAAATTATCAACAGTTCAACAAATTGGCATAACAGAAGCACAAGTTAGATGGAGCACATTTTTTGGGATTATGTTAACCTATCCAATGACTTGTATTACAAGTTGTATTACAAAACTGACCAATATAACCTATTAAACTAAAAGTATACATTTAATATATATTATCTGAACATTTTACTGATCTGTCTAACTTCAGTATTTTCAAAGACTCAGAAAAAAAGAAAGTTTCCAGAAAATGCAATTAAATGAAGGTATAAGTCAAAAGTCACACTTTCCCATTCAACTGATGAAGTGTTCTTAAACTTTTGACCATAACTGTAGCATTGTTTTGTCTTTATATATTTGACATGTATTGATTGTTATTTCTGCTCTTGACGTATGCTGAGACCTCTTGGCCAGGCCACCCTTGTAAATGAGATCTGGATCTCAATGGGTCTTTACCTGGTTTAATATAAATAAATAAATAAAATAAAAAAGTATTTTTTAAAATCTGAATTATTGTACAAGCCATTGTAATCAGCCCATTGTGGGTTTGTGAATTTGAGCAGGTGTCGGTTAATACCTTACTCTTGTTCCGACATTTTCCCCTGACATCAACTTGTGTACATTTTTAAATGTGCAATAATGATGTTCATAGGAAGCATAAAATTAGTGTTTCCTGGTTGTTTGTTTCATCAGGAAACCTATTAGGTAATGTCAGAGCCTATCAGCACTCCTCTTCAGTGTGAGAGGAAAACACAATTAGAGCCATGTACAGCAGCGGAGTAGCCATTCCCTCACATAGCATTAGCACAATGGTGTTAAATGAGCTACACCGACATTAGCACAAAGAAACAGACAGGTAGAAGAGGAATATGGGGTTTGTTATTATTCAGGCACAGCGGTCAAACTGATCTCATTAAGTGGAGAATAAGCAGAGATGGTGAATTTGAATAGCTAGAAAAGATTTTTTGTTACGTTAAAAATACGATAACACTTTAATTTACATTATCCCATCACAACATTGTATCTACCTCATAAGGTACAAAGTAATACACTGTGTAACAAACTGGAATATAATGTAACTACATTGTACACACATAATGGTTAAGGTTAGGGTTAAAGTAAGGGTTAGTTACCAAAAAGTGTTACCAAAAATAAAAAGTAAAAGCAATCAATTTTTTTTTTTGTGAAAACTTGATTGTCTATATCAAATAAATACTGTTTCTGTCATTAAGCCTTTTCACTCAAATTAAAGTATTATATTGAAAAAAATGTTACTTAAATCAAGTGAAAGCTATAGTCATTCACATTGTAAAAGTAAAAATAAATAGGTAAAAAAGACAGTGAGGTTGTAGCAGTTACATCTCTTGTGTGCAACCAGTGTTTATGTAGTAACAGGTCAAACTTTGTGAACAAGCAATTATATTACATTATTCTGAAAACCCTTATCGCCATCTTTCTCACATTATGTGTATGTCTCATGCCATTTTTTACAGCCAATGAAAACTCTGGGTATGTATCTTGATGAAAATACAACACTATAACATCTCAGGAGCGTCTACATTTAGCATTATCGAACCACTTTAATCGAGCTTCACATACATTTGCACAAACAGGCCTCCAGAGTATAGGCACTTTTTTTTTGCTTTCCATCCGTCGCGTAAAAAACTGATATTAATGAGCGTAGAATAAGTACCTCTGCTCACCCATACCAAGAGCTATCGCAATGTAAGAGCTGTCTTCATTAAAATCGCTGAGCAGAGTTTAGGCACTCCTGTCAATCCTGGAAATAGCCAAGGCAGCGGCCAAAGGAATGAGTGGAAAAACAACAACACGGTAATAACGGTGACATTTACAATAGGCGTCTGGTATCATATCCAATTTCTCCCAGCGCACCCTTAATTCCTTTTTAATTGCTTTTCCGCCTCGGTCCCGGAATAAGGCTGTCTTTCTTCATTTATGTGAGTGGACGGATGGGGACAGGGACTTTGAGATGCCACTTGTCTATATAACTACATGTGTGTGCGTAGGTGGTGGCGGTGAAGGCCAAAAACTGGAGGTAATTGGTAGCTCTTCCCAACAAATTTAACCCGCACTTTGATTAAACACTTTAGAGAAGCTTCATTGTTATAAAAGTTACTTAAGGACTAAACAGTGATGATGGAGATGATTTATGGTCCGCCACTGTTGCAGCTGAATACTAATGTCTCATCTTTTTCAGCGCAGACCGGGTTTAAATGAGATAAATAAGACAAGAAGATATAGGGTCATTAAATAGGCGATTTATAATGTTGACAGTCAAAAATTTACTCGGTCATCGCCAGTAGGGGGAGTATGCAGAGTGGGTGTGTAAAGAAGCAGTACTGGGACAAGGAGGGCCTTCACCTCATATTGCCCCAAAATCACTACAATAAGTGATGGGCCCATAAAACAGTACATTCGTCATTTTAATAGATACAATGCAGTAAGCTCAAAATATACTGTGCATGTAAATTTGAAAGATGAAGTATTGGCATCTAGTGAGAACACATCAAGCCAAAAAAGCAAGTTGCAACTCTTTCTTTCTATAAAATGCATATTGGGGTACAGCAGCCCATAGGAGCTTTCAGAACAAAACATAGAGCAACTTTATATAGTTGCTTTAACAGCCACTCTATACAGTATGCAAGTCAGCAGTAACACTGGGCCAAAGGTTGGTTGGCCAAAATAAAATTACACCTCAAGTTTATACCCTTGTGTCGGAGTGGGTTATTTTATAAACTTGTCTTTCGGCCAAACCCAGTGACAGCATTTTTAGTCTCTGGTCAAAATATAACAAATACAGTAAATATTAGACATGATAAGTTGGGATCAAGGCTAGCTTTGAGCGATTGTAGTATGTCCAAAGGATGCACATTTGGTATTATTTTATAATGAATTGTATCACTTAATGATATTAATAATCAATACTAAGTTTAACAGATGTAGTCCGGTCTGAATAACTGTGTAGAGGAGCAGAACTTTCTGCACTATATGACTCCAATCCCCAACTGGAGTAAACAAAGGAAGGCAGATGAATGAATGTTGTATGTGAATTGCAGCAGTAGGAACACCCCTAGGACATCATGTCCATTACATCTCTTCAGTGATTGAAAGCATAGCCCAGTGCACCACAAGTTGGCAACATCATTGGTACTTTTAATTACAATCCTACCATTGTGACATAAGACTAAAGATAAACACTTCAGCCACAATAAATCAATGGAGATGACTTATCAATGTAGTGATAATGAGAATTCTTGTGAATTCTTTAACATTGTTGTAAAACCCCCTGAACATTTAAGTAGATGTAGCTGAATGACTGTATTGAGGGACATCCCTAAAGGCATCGAGCTGAAAGTTGCAAATATTGGGCTTGCCCCCTGCAAAACCCAAAGCTAATATGAGGAAGATAAATGGAGGGATGCATCTTATATGTATTTGAATAGCAGCAGTGAGGAACATCCCTAAGGCATCAAGTCCATCAGATCTCTAAATGAGTGACAGCGCGGCCCAGTGCAACACACAAAGTTGGCAGCCGCAGCGCTACTTTTATCCAGCAGAGTGTGTGGTGGTTAATCAAAGCCCGTCATTTCCATAATTCATGGATGCCCATCTGTTTGCCACCTACTCCCATGCCCAGTGCAGAATAAACAAATTCAGGAGTGGGGCCAAGGGGCTATTTAATGACAGCAGCAGCCATGGCTCGAGCTGTGGCACCCTCTACCACACAAACACACACACACATACACACAGACACACACACAAGCTTAATCAATCTTCAGACACTACTATAACTCACCCCAACACAATTATTTAATCTTTCTAAGGTACAGCATTTGCATCATAATGTAGAAATTAAGGTTAAGCAATTATGCGTCATAGGTGTAAGACTATAATTCATTCCTATCACTGCGAAAACGTGGTGCTCCATCATTGCACAAGATCAGTGGACAAACAGCAATATGCAATACCTATGCTGATTACTGCAGCAATATGGCAAAATTTGGGTATGCTGACAAAGTAAGAGTCATTATAAGATCTATTATACCTGTTAATGTAAATTCAAGCAGAGGACTTTAGATCTACTTGTCGAAACTGGGTGTAATGCAAAACCTAACCGAAACAAGGACTAAATCAGGACCAAACCAGGACTAAGCCAGCACTAAACCAAAGTTGAACAAGACTAGGTAAAGACCAAACCTAAGACAAAGAAAATATTGGCAGAATTCTATTAGACAACCATTTTCAGTGTCAATTTCAGTCATAACAGTGTCGCTGCGATAGGAAAATTGCATCAAGATTGTGATATGTGTCATATATTGTGCACATGCATCCTTACTCTCCCTTGCCATCTCTTTACTTCTGAGTTTTATTCGCTCTCACTAAAGTCATGTCACCAACAAGGCGGCACAGATATTCTTCAGATAAACTGAACCGCTTTGATGTTATTGCAGGGGCTTGTGACGACTGGGTGATTGAATCAGCGGTGCAAAAGATAAAGGAAGACACAATAAACTGAAAACAAGTGGGTGTGTACCAACAAACAGGTGACAATTCTCTATATAACATCCAATAAAAGCACTCTTTTTTTAACCTGTCTTTCTTTCGAGATAAGGTGTCACATTTTAAACTAATATACCAAGTCTGCCTCTTCCAAAAATATGGTATTGATGTCTTTTAATAGGCCATGCAAGAAACAGCAACATCAGATCAGAGTGGGATACCATGGCATTTTGACCAATAGCGGTCAAGTTTTACTTAGTTTACCTCATAGAACATACGAAGGTAGTCAATTTTACTTATTATTAATTTTATTTCAGAAAACATACATTTAAATTTGTAGACATGTAAGATCTACGTTGCCAAAAAGCAATTACCCTGACAGATTTAGGGTTTTAGCACTATTCTTGATTAATTTTCTTCATGTCTATTGAGTTTATTCACTGCTTTAACAGTATTAAAGGTTTTGTTAAATAATGGTTAAAACTGAAAAACTTTTAAATAAAAATAAAAAATTTTAATAGCTGCTGGCTCGGCTGGTGCCCAAGAGCTACTGTCACTTATGGAGTATTTCTATTCCCTAATGAGACACACAGTATAATGCACCGTTTGCCAAAAGTTAAAATGACAAATACACTGACTGGCAACTTTATTAGCTAGACTTGTTCCTACCCCATGTGATCTACTGTGGTCCACCCGTTTTCAACTTTTGTCATCTTGTTCATTCAGGGATGGTGGTAAGAGACCTTGAAATAACAAGTGGTTATCAGAGAAAGAATTCCCATTAGCGGTGGCCGATAATACAGCTTATCAATTTATGCTCTGCTCTTTACTGTCATTTTTACTATAACATAGTAAGTGCTCATCATAATAATAAAAATGGGAGAAAATAGTAGTGTTATGTTGATCTTGGAATTGGATGTACAGTCAATTTGCAGTAAAAATGTTTTATGTAACAGTAAGTTTCAAAGTAAACAAAAATTGTGATAAAATTGAACTTGTGATCTTGGCTTATTGCAAAATGTGATAGTTAATTTTTACTTTTTTATTTTTTTCCCCCATACTTAACTTATTCCTAAACACGCAGGTACCAACTACAGCAGCATGTTTAAAGTCACTTAAATCATTGGTCTACATTCTGATGCTACTATTGTATTCCATCTCATGAGGAGGTAAAGTAGGTCTACCTAATAAAGTGGCCGGTTAGTGTATATCCATCTATAGCAGATGAGGACAGTGCAACCTGTTGGATGAATGTCCAGTGTTTAAGCCTCTAAATCTTAAGTATGATCTGGTGTGAGGGGGGTCAGCGATGTAATCAGAGCCCCCTGACCCAGCTCTCAGCTCCATTTAAACCATTACTACTGGTATACACAAGGGGCCAACAGGAGACAAATGACTTGTAGCCACCAGAATGAGATAAGCAAAGTTCTCAAAACTTATCAAAAGTGCTCATCCAAAGTGAGACTTGACTGTGGGAAACTTTTACTGGTGTCTAAGCACAAACCTGTCGGCCAGAGGAAGAGATCCTGACAGTGTTCTGAGAAGAATACAGGTAAGAAGAATGGCACATCTCAGGGCGTTAGCAATTCAAAAACATTAAAAATTAAGTTGTTTTCAAGCACTGAAAATACTGAAGGTCAACAGCTACTTTGGCATGAAGTTTTTCCTTGAAAATACTGCAGTGAAAAAGACCAGCCTGTATGTTTCACAATAACTATAAAAGTCACATTAGGTATACTTCCCCAGACATTAGTCCTATCTCGCAATGGGCAAAATAGCGCCTACAATCAAATCAGTGATATTAGAGGTAAATTAATTTAAAAAATCAATGAGCCTCAAAGCCCATATGTATATTACAAATCTATGAAGAATCATATCCAAAATACTAGGATGCATAGAGTGATTTTCAATGTTATTTATATAGCCTAAAATCACAACAGTATCTGACCATGAGGCACACATACACTGGTTCCCTTGAAATCATTTGTTCATCTATAAATTTCTTGTTAACCTCACAATTTTACAAAAGTTAAATCCTTAAAAATCCTCGATCCATGGTTATCCAAAGACACAAATACATTTCATTACTGATCTTTCCTAAAATAAATAAAGTAAAACAGAGACATACAATTTAGTCATTATGTTTTAACTATCTAGCCAAACACCTCATAGGCCAAGGTACAAATGCCTTAATATTCTCTCCCCAAAAATTCCAAGTGCAAAAGCGTCACTGACTGTTTTTGCTACACAGGTGGTTATCAGTGCTTTGTGTTGACCTACCGTCCTCTCTGCCATGTCTAGTGTCATCTGAGGGAGGGCTTGATCCATATCTTCAACAAACTAACGATTCTTCTTCTTGTCCCTGTCGGCTCCTTCAGTGTGGTCCATTGGGTTGCCTTACTCTTTTCTTAGGTCCTTTTAGACACTTTTCAGACTTGCACCATTTACGAAGTCATCCCCAAGAAACAATATAAAATGGTACATCTTATTATTATGGTGCACATTGTCTAGATTCCCCTCTTCAGACTTTTATTCCTTCTGTCTTGGTACAACATGGACTTGGCTATATCCTTTAACACTGCCACTATTTGATTCAATACAATCTTCAGCAGTGTGTAACTATCTATCAGCCACTGAGCCATGAACAATAAGCCCACTTCCTGGTTGAGTGCTTCTTATATCCTCTCCAGTAACAACTTCCTGCCAATTAAGAAACCTCAAAACTAAACAGTGACCCCTAGTGGTTTTGCTATGTGAGCCTTACAAAGATTTGGGCCATGAATTAGTCATGTTGTATTTTTTGACCCATTTTGATCTGAAAAGTCCCTATGATAGGAACCATCTTAACTGCAGCAAGGAAACATTGTGTGTCTTTAGTGGTAGGGCTACAGAAGGAGGAACACTACACAAGCACAAGAAGAACATGCGAACTCCACACATAAAGGCCTTGCATGGTGCAGGAATTGAGTTTCTGTGAGGCAAGAGTGCTAACCACACTCGCACCATACTATTCAAGATTATGACTTAAAGAATCCCACAAATTTGTCAGTGTATTTAAGAATAGAGTCAGTGTCTTTGTATAGCAGTTTATTCATCTCTGGTGTGTTTTAAATGTACCTTGAGTCATTTATTTATACATTTTACATTTCTTTTTTAATGGAAAGTCTGATACAAATCAAAGACCAAAAGAAAATATAAATGCCTTTTTTAGATAAGCAATACAAAATAAAATGGCAATAAAATATTCATCTAAATGCTGCATCAGTGTGCACAATTACAGTGGTGTTAGTAATTGGCGTGTTAGTAGTTGGCGTGTTAACAGTGAATGATCACGTGTAAACAATATTAAGTGACAACACAAAACACTCTCTTTAACCATTCAGATCAAACCTCTACTTTGGCCGCTTTTATCTTGAGTCACAGCCCACTGTACTGTGCTCCTGCTATCTGAATGGGGAGTAAAAACATGATTTAACTTGTCAAACGGCTCGAGACGTCATAAAAAGCATTTATCGGTAATTACTTTGAACCCACTTTTGTCTGGCCCTCAGTCCGCGTCTTCTTGCTAGAAATATCCCTCCGCTGCAACAAGCATTTTTTATCACAGCTTTTCACTTTCACAGCCACTTGACGGCCGCTCCCATAATGGCTCCATCATCTTATTTGGCTATGCACTTGGATTAAAAAGCATCCACTAATGGCTCAAGACAAACCAATTACAGCCAGTAGTGTGTGTGTGAGTGGACAAAATTGTGGTGTCACTGCCACACTGCTATTTCAGACTGGAGATAAATAAAAAAGCAAGAATAATATGCATTTGTTTTGCTGGAATAATGTTTAAATGTCAACAGGGAATAGAAACAAAAACAAGTTATAAGGAAAGCCAGATGAAATGTTGTTTATACCTCACTCATACAAACACACACATGCACACAAAGCTGCCTTCACCATCAACACAGCAGCAGCACTACAAATCTCTGCATATTTCACACTTGGAAATTGAAAAATAGTCCACGGTCTCATGTGATATGTCAACATTATTTACATTTTTTCATCTTCACTAAGTAAGGCATGCCATTATATTACATTTTTTAAAACTTGTGATTCTTCTATTAGAGGCTGTTGCCATGGCGACAGTACTGCATACCAAAACAGAGACACTAGGGGTTAGCGAAGGAAACCACTGCTTCTTCTGACAATGAACTTTTTTTGTCAAGAATAGTTTGGCAAAGATATGAAATCCTCCTAGTTTTTTTTCTCCTTTTTTGTCTTAACACAGTTGAGCTACAAAGCTTTTGAAAAGAAACGGATTTGCTCATTATACATTCACAGCAGCAATACAATGCTTTTTCTAATGCAGTTTGTTGGTCGGCTCAAACAAAAACTGGAATCTTCTTTACTTAGTCTCTTTTTTTAGAAAAAAAGTTACTGCAAGACCATTTTTAAGCTGAATTATATACGTGTTCATTTTAAGGACTTTTACGATTTAAAGGGGCCCTATTATGCTGACTTGATTTGTTAGGTTTTTACCAATGTTGTTTCTTGTAAAAAGTGTGGGCTACTTTCAGTCATGCATGTTTTTGCTGAGCCGCTGACGCTCTCAAGAGCTGAAAAAGCTTGGTTTCAACCGTGTTCATACAGTAGTTAGGTGAAAATCTGCCATCTATTCTGCTTCTGTTTTTGATTGTTAGTATTGGCTATAGCGATGAAGTGAAGTTGTTTTCAATACAAATATAATTTTATATGAATTCAAAAATTGCAAAAAAACAAAGCAATAGCATTATATGGCCCCTTTGAGAGAATATATTACTGCAGCTAAACTTACTGTCCTCAATCTTATGACACTTTAATTAACAGTGACAACTATATAAGCTATACTGTTTGAGTGCTCTATGCTTCATTTTGCATACACAGAAATTGTACATTCGTCTGACTACGAGGACTATCTCTAGCTTTGGTTTAGAAAAGACATCTTTAAGTTGATTATGGGTTGAGCCTGCTATAAATCCCTGCTTCATGAACACAGTGGCATGTCAAAAGGCTTTGGTAGAAAACATACAAAGCAAAGGATGAGCTGATGCAAATATGGGAGCGTCCAGTTTTAGATGTTATGTTGCTCCCTGGTGGTGTGTCCGGATACTACACTCTGTTATGACTCATTGATCACTTTTCAAAGTATTTTGGAGAAAGTGTTGAAGGGTGAAGCAAAAAACAAAGATTAACGGTGAGACTGCCAGGCTATTTCACCCAAAACGTCACGGCATTGTAGCTCAGACCATTAAATTTGCTTTGTTTTCTGTTCCTTTGTGTGAAATGTAGCAGGTAAAGATTTTCCCATTTATGTGCTGGGAAATATGAGACGCATTTGTTTCATCTTCAAAATCAATTCAAACTCATACGGACCAAAATAAAAGTGCTGAGCCAGTGCTGCTGAGTAATTGTGACATCTGTTACATTGACTGAGTGGATTCAACCTGAATAAATGAGAAGATTTCGATCAATTTTATGGCGCATAGTTATCTACCTGGAGTTATTTTTTTTAGCATTATAGATGTCTGGGTTTCACACCAGTAAGGCAACCACATATGGCTATGGTCATTGCACATGTTTTTTGGGTGTCTGTCTTTAAGATCAATATTGTTCATTCCCGTTTCTAGTTCTCGAAATTAAAGTCGCTCCATTGCATCTCTGAAGTCCTTAGTAAACAAATAAGTGAATGCTGGTTTTCAGAAAGTTTGCGCATGAATGTTGACATTGGTTTTAGTCTTTGTAGGAGTGGAGATAGGAGACAGTGCAAATATGTCTCCTTTAGGCCAAACTGCATGGGGCCTAAGTCCATTCCTCCTCCACATGCGGTGTTTCTAAAGTTGTTTTCTCACTGGCTTGGTTCTGAACATTAGCGCGGTTCATGGAGTGGATTTAAAGGCTTTCCATTGGCACATAACAGTGATGGTACCAGCAGGCCGCCCCACTGCCTGAGGGGGTGTCCCGGACAGACCCTGGTCACACGTAGATGCCCTCAGGGTTGAGACTGGAGTAGACAGGGCTTTGAAGAGTGCGCAGGTCGCTGGGTAGGAGACGAGAGGAGCCCAGGCGTTTCAAAGAGCCACACTCCACTTCTGCAGAATCAAGGACATGAAGAGAGACAGACCTTATTACACTGTGTTTAAAGAATAATAATGTACTGTCTTAAAATGTAGATGATTTAGTAGGAAATGTGTATTATTCAAAGCTGTAACAAAATATTTTAAGCTTTTTTTCTCAGATCTTTTGCATATCAAAATCTAATTAAGTTTTAAATGCATTGTTGTTGAGGTTTTATGTAACTTTTAACAACTAGAAAAGGGAAAACAAATTGTCACTTAATTTTTATGTTGGAAACGTGGAAGTGTTTAGGTATTTATTGTAGACAAACAATAATTTCTGCTTTCTAATCTTGCAGACACAGAAAAGTGAATAGCTGTAAAGAACCTGATAGATTTTACTGACACTAATAAAAGTATGATTTTTACTTGTGCATGTCATTCAAACCATGAAATGTGGTCATGCAGCATCCAGTCTCTAAACGACCACAAGGGGGCATTGTGTACAAACCTGAGCCTGCATTAGACACAGGGGTGTATATCCTTGAAATGAGATTATCTATAAAACCCAGCCTGGTGTAAGGATGCAGGTGGGGCTGGGTAGTCTCTGAAGGTGTTAGTGTGTAGATGGATAGTGCTTGTGCGTATGTGTGCCTGTGTGTATGTGTGCCTGTGTGTATTTGTGTGTGTGTGTGTGTGTGTGTGTACGTGCCGCTGTTCTCTAGTGCAGGCTGAGCGGGCAGCACGGTGACCTTGGTACCAGTCTGCTGAATGAACTGCTGGAGGTTGACCTGTCGCAGCTCTTTAGTCAGCTGCTCCAGCTCCTGCTCCTTCTCCTGGGACATACAAAACAGCAGCACATTAACATCAGAGTACACTATACAAGAGTATGTGAGATATGTGACAGTGACCTCCAGTTTGAACTGCATTTGAACAGGATACACAATAAGTTTATAATTGGTAATGTATATACAAATGCAACATATTTTATTGTAATTTTGTTTTTAGCTTTTAAACTCATTATGTATCCTTGACGTGAGAGGCTAAATGGAAACATATACTGTAAATCTCTGATTTGACTACTAAAAGGGAACAACTGAAAATAATCTGTTAAAAAACGTATATTTTGCCTATACACAAATCCCCTATAGCTTACAACACAAAATGTAATATTTTTTGGGACAACCAAAAACACAGAAGAGTTTGATTCTGCAGAGTTACACAACTGCAGGATGCAGTTGTGTAGAATGCTTGTGTACTTATTAAGGCCTTTCTCTAATCAGAGCCCCCTCCCTCTCTCTCCCTTCTCATTACCTCATGTGCCCCACACCCACCACACCGGACCTCTTTAACTCTGTACATCCAGTTCCTTCATTCAAACACTATGCATATATGCAGCCAAGTATTGCGGTCTATCGCCGCCAGCTAGAGATTAAAGCCCGCTTCACTGGCCACAACTTAATGAGCTTAGATTTCTATGCTCCCACCTGCGCAGAGACAACCCGCTAACTTAAACCTTCACTTTTTCAGCACTTTCTCATTTCTAAGTCTATTAGAGGCAGAAGTTTTAAGCCAAACAGCAAGAGGATACTTAAAAGTGCTACAAGGTCTGCTGAGGGCAAAGTGAAATAAACAAAATAAAATACTCAAGTAGTGCGCGACCTGTAATCTTTTGCCGGACTGGGCGAGTGAGCGCTCCAGTGCCCTGCAGCTGCTCTCCAGCCGCGCAGTGTGTTGGCTCTGAACCTCCAGCTCAACTCGAACCTTCTCCAACTGAGCCTGGACCTGAAACATACAAGGAAAGAATCCAGCACATCTCCTCATGCTTCAAATAATCAACTTTTCACTGTAATACACATTTTTGAGGCCATTGGAAGTGGTAATTGAGGATTCTGACTAAAAGTTGAATTTTTAGAACATGAACACACTGCGTAAATCTCTGGTTGTCCAATATATAGTTTGATAATTAAGGATAAAGGGCTCCCAAACAACAACAAATGCATCATGTCTGACAACCGAAGTATTTTCTGTCAAATAACAAAGCAGTATTTAAAGCATTACTGTGAGTAGTGTGAGGATGATAATATTTTGTCACATACTTTTAAGATAAGATATATGCTTTATTGTCATTGCTTTAGGTGCAATGAAATTTAAATGTCTCAGTAGTCAGTGGTGCTTATAGCTTAAAAGCTGTTTTGAAGTCTGGATTTCCAGACTCCTGTATCAGATCCTGAATATTAGAAGGCTGTAGTTGTTGAAGTGAGGCACTGAGGCCCATGAGGATTTGAGAATTCTGCAAAGTTAAACTTAAAGCTAAAGTTTTAAATCATTTAGTAGTACATTTAAGAAGTCTTAGTCGATATTTCCAATGTTTTATATTGTGTGTTTTTGTACCTCATCCTCATTGATCCTTTGGTTCACCTCTGCTTCGTGCTGCTGTCTTTCCTGCTCTAGGTTCGTCTCCATGTTCTGAAAAGCACAGAACATAAAATAATGTAAATCACACAGTACAATAGTGGTATTCTGTTTATAAGAGAGACAGCCTCACCTCTATATGTGTGAGGTACTCAGTCAGTTTGGCCTCACAGTCGCGCACTCGTCCCTGGAGTTCTGTAAGTTGTGTCCGGAGCTGTTGTTCGTTGTCCTGCTCGATCTGAAGCTCATTTCCCCAGAATTCCTCTTCCTCCATCTCCGCCTCGTTCCTCCTCACCTGCTGCTCAAGGCGGGTCAGTTCATCCTCCAGGTTTCCTCTCTGCTGAGGGAGAAATTACTCTTAATTCTTCCTTTAGGTACCATTTTACTATTTCATTAAAAGTATTGGTCTTACAGTAGGATTCATTTTTATTTATGTTTTTATCCTTGTGATATTTTACCTATACTGTACATGTAGCAGGACACTCACCTTATCTATGTTTCTATATAGGCTGTATGAGTGTCAATAAATGGCTCAATCAATCAATCAATCAATCAATCAATGGCTGCTCAATTATGGAACAAAATAACAATCAGAATTTAAATTGGAATCACAATGACTTTAAACAGTTGAAGGTCCATAAAAATGTACGTTAATTATTTAATTAATGTTACTTAATTTGAATCTATCAATTTTAAGAGATGAATGTTTTTGATCAAATT
>JAVQKG010110343.1:0-20149 GCA_036025885.1 Hypseleotris bucephala
GCTGGTTTCCTTTTTTTCACCTGTTAGTGCAGTGATGTATTTATGACTCTAAAGGATGTATAGTTAAGTGACCTAACACCCAGGTTTTAGCCCGGCTCCATCTGACAGGAAGTCTAAACAGTGGCAGTAATTGAAAACACCTGCGCGCATTAGCAGGAAGCCAGGTTAATCCAAGCACAGCTGTCCCTAAAAGCTGACAATTAGGCACCATTATACTACTATATGTTCATTCATGTTGTTTTTAAAAGTGAAAATAGTGCATTTTACCCAGTGCATAATCCAAATCTCTTCTTAATATTGTATCATACAACAATAGTGTTATTGTGATATGGGTAAATATCTATAGACAGTTTATGAGCCTACAAACTGAAAATACATTGCAGGGAAAACAAAGTAACTAAATATGGACAGAACAGCCAGATAACTCACAAAAATAAGGTACACACTAGGGGTGAGCAATGTCTAAAGTGTGTACATCATTAGTAACCTTGTAAAGTAACGTTGATTATCTCATTTATTTCACAGTTCACTTTGACCTGAGCACATTGGCACAGCAGGAGCTTACTGATTAGCTCACTATTAAAAGACATAATCACCAGAAGAGTCATAACTCTTTATTTTAAGAGCTGTGCAGCAGCTCAAACCTCAGTAGACCTTTAACTCTCTTATATGGCCGTCACATGCACTCAGTTTCTTATTAAAGGGACTATAGAGCTCACCTTTAGAGTCGCGTGGCTGCAGCTGTTGGACAGGCAGCAGCAGAGGTGGAGCTGGGGCCATGACACTTTTGGACGGAAAGTCCAGATGCTGTGAGGAGAAATTCTGCCGTCTTTGGATACACGCCAGCATGATAGTTCACTATGGCTGCACACAGCCTCAATGTACCTGCTGAAGAAAAGACATACATATTGTCAGCACAACACAGGTAATATAAACACTGCAAACAAGAATATAATATCAGTGTTAGTGCCAATTTGAGCCTATTATTGGTGACTGGTATAAAGTTAATTACATTTGTTTGCAGATCACTTGTATCAAATGCCTGCTGTAAAAATACTAAACCCCACATCAGGCTTTGCCTCTCCAAAATATTGAATGTAGAGTTAAGCAACATAAACTGTACATCCACTTGGGTCCTTTTAGCACATTAAAATTCAGGCACCCCCTATGAACTGCAGAGACAGTACATATCACTTAATGATGACTTGTACTGGAGTTCTTCTGCTGAGTTGCTCTGGTGGCTCTTTTCTGTTCTTTCTTTTGGCACTGATCAAACAAATCATTTAGAAAGCCTCCTGAGGCTGTGTGCTTCCATTTGTAAACAGCCTGAAGATGTTCCATATATTTATGACCCTAATGATCAATGTAGAAACCACTATCTGAAATATTCTGTGCAGTGTGATAAGGGTAATGATACTTCACACTAAACACAGCTGTGTTTCAGACATGAAGGGAATATTTCATTGGCAATCACATTTGACATTCTCTTTGATTATCTGAAGGCGTCAGCTAATGTGAGTGCCAGCACTCGACAGCAGATGTAAAACACTACACATTACTGTGAATCAGGCAGAAACACCTTAGTAAGGCACGCCAAATGTATATAGAATATATATATGTCAAATATATGTAGAGACAAGGACCTGTCTAAAAACAGAAGGACTTTGATTTGTGTTTCACTCCATTGACTCTCATTAGACCTTTAGAGACACAGGTCAGTGAAGTGAGTCAAATAGAAGCGTGTTCACAAAGAAGCTGCAGAAGATGATTAGCTTGAGTTCAGAAACAGAGACAGGACGTCTTTCATTTTCCTCAGGTGTCTGAAGATTCCCTCGCTCTCCCCTCCTCCACTCAACATCTGTCCCTTGATGACAAGCCCACTTCAAACTGCTCCATGCAAGCTGTCTCATCAGAGCACACCCGTGTGAGAGCTAAAAGCCTCAGTATGGTCACATTCCATTTGGAAAATAATGGCAATTTCACAACAAGCCTGCCATTACAACACATTTGTCAAGAGGGAAGCTCTGGAAATGCAGAAAGGCCACAGGAGAAGAAAAGGTATCTCCAGGGAAATCCCCTGACTAATACAAAATGAGATGTGAATATGTAGATGGATGGAAATGTGTCAATGAGGGCCTTATTATTCAAAGAGTGGCCTGAAGCCTGAAGAGGACAAACTTTCACAGAGAGCAGAAACATTAGACAAGGCAGAAAGGACAGGAACGTACTACAGACACTACTTTGATCTTGCTATCTGCAGCTTTCAAATGTATGTATCACTGTCAACAGGAAAAGATATTTAGAAATCATCTAATGTGTAGAGAAGAGTCAGGTCTCAACACAAGATTTTTGCTCCAACTTGCTTTTGTTTTAGTTTGAACATGGCCCATCTATATGATAAAACCACATTAATATTTTTGATGTAGAAGCCTACTTTATAGCACCATCAAAAATTCAACAAAAACACATTGCTTCCTTTTTCTAATAAGATCCTTATATTATCTCTACGTGTGCCATGTGTTGAAGCCTTGAGCCTTCATTTCTGCACATTTTCATCATTCCATTTCAAGGACAAGCTCAACAAAAACAAGAGGTCACAAAGTTGAGGCTGTTAAGGCGTCTAATCCTGCTCACTTTTGGGGCACATCCATACAACTGATAATCAGCATTACGAGGTCCGCTGTGGGCTTTCCAAAAAGATAAGCAACACTGTGCTTTGCGGTCCATCTACTGTCCCCCATGGTTTACTGATAAGGGTGTTTTGGCAGACACAAATGTACTTTTTCAACATCTTTCCTTCACTGTTGACAGAAGAAGGTTAAAAATAAAATGGCTTATTTTCTAATGTGTCCCACTATCCTAAGATAAACAGAGAAGCTGTGTAGGGTGGGCAATATGGTAAAAATATCATGATTTCTATAACTGAATTTTCTGCCTTATCAAGAAGACTCTACATTAAAATTTTTACAACAAATTCAATGTACATCCAATTTTTTTTTATCATTATTATCATGAATACTGGCATTGTTGCAGTAAAAATGAGCATAAATGAATGCACTGTATCCCAATTCAACCATCTTCCCAGATTAGTTTGATCTTCATAACTTCATATCAACATTCAATTTTTATCGTCACATTGCCCAGCCCTACTTTATGACCATTTAAAGCTTCGAAGCACACTTAGAATATTCACCAGAAGGAGGAAGGCATTAATATAGATGGACTTACAAATAGATTCTTTCTGACCTTCTCAAGAAATATTGACAATACCCTATCCACACTTCCATCCATTTACCATCGAATATCTTCTCACTTTGCCACATTCACACACTACTCTCTCTCTTTTACCCAACCGCGGCCAGTCCTGTTAGTTTCCTCAGTTAATAATTAGATGATAATGAAAAAGGTTTAGGAAGAACACCCTTTTCACTCCGTTGGGGGATTAGCATGTAAGGGCTATGCTAATGCCTTTTCCCTCCCTCTACGGCACTGCTAAAAATTCATCTGAGCAGTGGGCAAAGCGCAGGAAAAAAGGGAAAAGAAGACTCAGAAAGGTTAATTTAGGGAGAAATTAATGATTAACACGGAGCATGGGGTCATTATGCGAGTGGTAATGCGTTGGTTCTCCTTGAATGAGAACGACATGTACTGTGAATAACAATGCACTTAGGCTATAATTAACTGTATATTCTGTATGACTGTGACAATATGAAGTTGGAGCTCGCACGGCGGGAAGCTGTCTTATAGTAACGGAGACTAGACGAGTGTAGTCTGACAAAAGCTGGGCGATATAGCGATAAATAATAATAGATAAGATTTATACTGCTATTTTCAAACTGCAACACACACTGGTGGTGATGGAAGCGTGGCTGCCATTGTGCACCTGCAACCTCTCCAACCACCACTTTCATTCAAGAAGAAGTGTCTTGCCCAGGGACACAGCAACAGTGCTCATGTGCTCAGGCGGGGACTTGAACCAGCGACCCTCTGGTTGCAGGGCGAGCTGCGCCACTGCCGCCCCACTAAAAATATATTGTGAAGATGAAGTGTAAGTAAAAATCAAGCTAATCTGGTAAGATCATTAAATTGTGATACAGCACATTAATTTATGCACTTATGAATTAAGTGTTACAATGATCATTGGATAAGATGCACAATGAATTTGTAAAGTAAAGGCAGAAAATTCAAAGTCAACAAAGATCGTGATCATTTGTGATCATGGCTTCATAAAAATCGTGATATTATATTTCACCAGATCGCCCACACTTAGTCGTACATAGACAGAGCAGTGCCACTGCCACAGCTGCAGGTCTCATCTCTATACACTTCTCAGCGCACTGATCCCCCTTCGCCCCCTCATACATTTTTAATAGAATCTATTACTTCTAGATTAGCCGATAAGAGCTGCCCTGGTTAAATTCTGTAATAGTTTGCATAATTGGTATGAGAATATAACAGAGACACGGATTTCTCTTTTCTCCTTGTGTGCGCTAAAGGAAATAAAAAGGGACACAAAGGTTCACATACAGGATAACCAAACACATCACGAGCCACTCCAGTCGACATGGCAAGAACACTTAAGGCCTAGGGCTGATAACAATAAGCCTCATTTCCATTGAGATTAGCCCTGTAAAAGGTATTGCAACACGGTTTAAAAAAGGCTTTCTTATACGATTTATGCGGACCAGGCTGGAAATTTATGGAAACACAATGGCCGGGCAATATTCTGACAGATGTCCACAGCATTCAAATTCAGATGTAAATCATGCAGCGCTAATGGCCGGGTGTCTGGGAAAATATCAAGATTTTTTGCCATCTCCTCTGCACAACATTTCAATACTTCGACACAATGAATAGGTGATAATGAAGGTATGGTACGTGTGAGTGTGACTGTAACAGGTTTTGTAATTATATAAGCCATCATCTGTGGACTGTTAAAGAGACACTATACTATACTTGATCTTGAATAGAGGGGACTTTTGACACAATAGGGTGCAATGCTTTGTTATTACTGTGCTAAAAAATTGCTGTTAAGTGTTTCTACTGCAATAGACCCTTTCAAAGTTTGTAAATCCCAAGTTCTAAATTTTGGAATGGAGGCAACAGGAGGCAAGACCATAATACATTTGCTATGGAGAAATGAGCATTAGCCTCAAAATATTGCAAATTAAGATGGTTCTGCCAAATGCCAACCACTCTGCTACAAGTATGTCAGAGTCTGGTTAGTTAGTACAGAGCTGGTGGTAAAATTAATAATCTTTAGGTTTTACTGGACAAGTCCTTAAAGAAATGTTGATCAATAGTTTATAATTATTCTACTTTTTTGTAAATTTAACTTACTTTTGCCTCCAGTCGCCTCCATTCTGGAATTTTGAACATTCCATATGACTCATGACAAACATTTTAAAGGGTCTACTATGATTCAGTTAAACCCCAAATTATTTGTAGATGTGTAGAAACTCCCTCTCCTGTTCTGTTTATTCACATAGTTTTATTTTAGTTTAGCTCTATTTAAAGCACAAAATGGCTTAATTAAGTACTACCTTTAACAGCCTTTTTATTCCAGGAAGTAAAAAGCTTAGAACTCTGGCCCAGATCTGCCCCTCACAGATGAGCAGATGCCAAGAAAAAAAAAGATGCACCACATGGGGCAAAGTCATGGGGTAAATGCCAGGATAGAGAGTAAACAAGGCTTTATCTTATCCTTGTTCCAGTGCACACACTAAAAACAAACTGTGATGGGAAAGTATACCTCTGCTGGAAAGTCCTTGAAAATAGTTGACAGTGAAAATGTAACACTGTTCAAGAAGGAAATTCAGATTTTAAAACCTATTGTGTATATGCAACTGGAGTCTGTCATGGTTTCACTATATGGCAGTTAGGTAAGCTGCATAACTATACTTTTGTTTTGACTGCCCATTAAACTGTGTTGTTGGCTGCAAGTAGTTCAACGGCCAAGCTATTTACTCAACAAACTAGTAAGATAGCATAGCATAACAGAATAGTCCTTTACTACTTTCTCTTCACTGTCCCATACCTGTGCCATTTTCAGTCAAAGCAGCTATGTCAAGTTAACTATAATTTCATCTTCTTGCTTATTTCTGTCGGGGTTCGCAAGGTCTCTGGAAACATTTACAGCAACTATGGGTCTTAGGCAGCGGACACCCTGGACAATAGACACAGGGGCATACATAGAAACCATTTCCTCTCATATTAATTCACTATGGACAATTTAGAATAACCATTTGCACAAGGAAGAAATGCAGAGAGCTTCCAAACTGATTTTAGTCAGTTGGTTCAACCCATACCCATAATGTAATCATAATAATAAAGACTACAGCAAAAAGAGTTTCACTCACTCAAACCAATTGCAAAACCAATTTTCTCTTTAGTCTTGCCCTGTTTTACCAAATGAAGTTTAATTATTAATTACCAAGACATATTTATGGTAGACTTCATTTATGAGGCCCCTGGAAGCTTGGGGCACTAAGCAGCTGCCTACTTTAGCCTAATGGTAGGGCCACCTCTATTCATTATACGTAGATAAACAATGTAGTAAATTACATTACATTACATTACATTGCAACATACGAATGACAAAGTTGATCAAGTTGGTCATCTGGTCTTTTAATGGGTATAATATATTTTTGGTTTATTCCGATAATACAAAGTTAGGATTAAAATGTCTAAGCCTTTAGTCTTTTCACAGGTATCGGTCGATCCACTAAGCCCAGATATTGGAATCAGAACTGAAAAAGCTGGATCGGTCCATCTCTTGTTGTTTTGATATAGTAAGATAATTATAAGCTTTCCTGGATACATAAGCTTCATTAAAATATCAAACTGTTCCTGGAATTTTGATGTGTGTGAACTATCTACAATGTCATCATAGCCGGCTCCCTGTTTAGGGCCAAACGCTAATACCATATTTACCATTCTCGATCATTAATTTGAAATAATGACCAGATGCAATCATGTAGACAAAATAAAGACTACAGGAGTTCCGGGGGTCCTGTCCCCTCCCCAGTGACCCCAGAGGCCCAGTCCTTAACCTCCCACCCTTGGCCCCCCGCCTTCATCCCATTACTATGAATAAACCAATTAGACAGATTCTAAAAGACGCCAAGCTGCCCGTAATTACACATGACATCCCCTTGTAGACGAGAAGGTGATTATAAAACAGTGCACAAAAGATACTGCTAAGCAACCACGAAGCTGACATTATCCAAGGCAGACGGGCATACTGTATACCTCTTCCAAGTCATTTCACCCTGCCCTAGCGTCTACATGCATTAAACTCAAAGTGTGCTTACATAGATGACATGGCAAAAAAAATCAAGACGTGACCTCAATCAGTCCTTGCACCGGCCTGAGTAATAATCGTCCAAGAAAAGGTCAGTCTCATGGTGAGCTCGATCCCTCATTGGGTAATTTAGTATCAGCCCGGAGATTGAGCAAGGCCGGGGAGACTTCACTATAAATCAGAGCTCAGTTACTTCAGTGAGAAAGCAAAGAGGAGCGGGCAGCCAAATGACAAATTCCTCCTCTTCACAGACTTGGAATTACAGCTGGGGGTGTGATGCCAGATCAGAAGGGAAAGCCCATGGGATACCTGCGAGCCCACTTCTCATAATATCACTCAATTTACAAGCTCCACACCCAGGCAGAGCAATTCAAATCCGGATTTTCACCCAGATGTAAAAATTGGATTATGTTTTTGTACATAAAAACATACGTGGTTGGGACTGGGTTACCAATGTCCATTTTATTTATAGACACAAATGTTGTCAGTGGTTTGAATCACTAAAATTGAAGATGCAAGACTAAAATATAATTGAACTTAGACCAGATAACCCTCAAAATGTATAACTTTTATAATTGTTAGTGCAATTATTAGTGTTATTTAGTGTCATAATTAAGTATGAAAAACATCATAGTGCTTCCAGCATATAGGAAAAATTTACTAGTCCACCAGAAGGGCCTGGATTGGCACCAATATGATTGGCACCAATATCAGTGCTTCCCTAACCAAAATGGCAGTAAAACAAAGCAGCCAGATTAATGCCTTGAAATAAAAAGCCTTCCATCATACTGTTTGTTTTGAGTGATGGAGCCTTCTGCTACGGATGCTTTGGGGTGCGTTCTGTTCTCTACCGCCTATTTTGTTGATTGATTGTTAATTTGGGAATGTCAACACCACATATATCCTTTACCAGTGGATAAGTCGTTAATGTTATAAATCAAAAAAGCCTGTTGTGTTTTGAATGTGCTCCTTTCCAACCAGGGGGCATTTTCCCTTGTGCCTCAAAATAAAACTAATCCCGGGGGGTTGACTTACTTCCTCAAAGAAAAAAAAAAAAAAAAAAAAAATAGCACACAGGGAGGAAAGGGGATAATAAACACCAAATTGCAGGCTTTTCTTCTGTGCCTGTGGTGGAAAGCTGTGACATCCCATCTCTCTGGATAATAAAGGATCTGGTCCGAGCAGGAAAAAAGGCTTGGGTAGAAGGGTAGAATTTCACACCTGGCCAATAATCTATAGGGCCCTGTGCCGCGGCTCTAACCTTCAACCTTGGCTGCCACCGGTGCAGTGAGGTGCGATGATCCCTCCTCCGGCTCTCAGACAATAGGAGTGGAAACCTTCAGAGGCAGCTCTCAATGACCGATAATATACTTCAAAGCACTTCCTGGATTCACAGACATTCAGACGTGGAAAAGAGGCTTTCACATCATCCAGGGCAGACTGATGGGAATGGATATTGCATGGGCACATCAGAAGAAACTTCATAAATGAAACCCAACCCTTTTACGCACAGAGGCTATAGAGCAGTAGACTACGTTTCACTGTAACTCGTGATGACATATAGCATATCCCATATTTGGAAAGGGTCCATGTTATAAATCCACATTGGCCAATAGCAGGACAGTAATGTAAGGGCGAGACGAGACGCTCTGGTGCGCACTGGGCACATAGGCTACATCTCAACCCAACATACGGGACAGATGATTATATTGATTGATTATTGTTTAAATCTAAGCTTGTATCCAAATTGGGCTTCAACATAGAGCATCACCATCTAGCTGGCTATTACCTTTAATTACATTAGGAGAAAACTAAACATTACGCACATGCACACTTATAGAAAAACAACAGTGAAAAGAAAACATTAAGATGGCAAAATGATTCAAATACTTACGGAGTTTTAGCTGATCATAAGGCTTGTTTATCTTTGGTTAGCCACGGCTGATTGGTCGCTCTCCAGGTCGGAAGGCGTATTTCCTGTGATCTGTTTTCCCAATGCGTACAGTTTGGCTCCAGAGAAATATCCATGGATGGGACGAGGTGGTTAAACTATAGGCTACTCCTTCAACATGTTAAAACAATCGGCGAAATCCTACGTTTAGAGCAGCGATGTGTCCCGTCTACAGCTCCGTTTCATCTCAGCTGGCCAGGAGCTTGTGTGTGCCACAGGAGAGTGATGTCGGAATGGAAATGAGTCCTCTGTACTGTTGAAACCGGCTCCCGGCCAATCAATCAAAGCCGCATTTGAATATTCCCACGGCTCGACCAATCACGATGCCGAAGAGGCGGACGCTACAGTGACGCCAAGGGTAGCCAGAGTAAGCAAGTTGCTGTTTGAAGAAAAGACTTTAAAGGGAACGGGGGATTTATTACTCCCAACAAAGATTTATCTTACAATGCAAAATCCACACAACTGATGAGCGCCCTGGCCAATCAGAAATTGTGATGTCAAAATGAAAGGTTGCACAAAATAAGTAACAACATTTTACATTTTTGACAATAGGCCTATACGAATTTATGATTATGCAGCAAACACATTTACATAGTAGCCTAGTTTATGAATTTTGACAAGGGGTGAAATCTTAGCATCAAGTATCCGAGGTTATTAAGGCAAATCTAACACCTCCAAACTCCGACCTTTATAGCCTATCTAAATAAAATCTAAGTGTATGCTATGTTTTTCAAAAAGATTAGCCCAATATGAATGACAGCATTTATCAGTATAATAGCTGTGTGTCTTCAGTCCTCGGATCATGAGGTGTGTGATGAGGTGACAATAACAACAGCTGAATATCAAGTCACCCAGCCTAAATCTAATAATAGTTTTCTGTGGCTGCTAAAATGATGATGTTGGGCCCTTAATGGCATCACAACAAGGGGGCAATACATGAACATTTTATGTGCCCATCCAATGAATGTGACAACTTAATTCTGGAGTTGTTCAAGCATTATATCTTTAAGTTCAGATAAGAAGAGGCGGTGATACCATTAGGCAAAAGTAGGCAGCTGCTTAGAGCCCCAAGCTTTCATGGCTCCATAAATAAATACAAAATTAAATGTGTCTTGGTAACTTCATATTTTAAAATTGCCGATACGCCATTTTTCCCTTTTCTCATTTTGGTTAGGCCATCTAGTTGCTGTGGACTGACAAATCAAGAGAATTTTCAGGTAAAAAGCATCAAATAGGCAACATGTTTGCCTTGAGCCCCCAAATCACTAAATCCACCACTGCACCTGGGTTCTACATTCCAGCAACAATGGAGTTAAACATTTCTGCATACAAATACATGATACACAATGATACATTTTTTTGAATTCAGATAGACTACGGCCGGCTACTCCGCTGAAAGCAACAGCTCACCGTCAGTGTCACTGAGACAAGAACATCAAATTGTTTCTTGACAGCTTTCAGAGTGTAATTTTTCAGCATGAATGGGGACTGCAGATGGCAAATGAGGTTACCATGCCAACTGATGTCTCTATATTGAACAGAAGACGTGTATGCTGAATTGTTATATGTATTCACACACCATTGTAATAGCTGCACATTATCAAATGTAAGATCTTGATTGAATTTGCATAGGTAATTATTTTACTGCTCACTGCTTCCTTTACACATGGTTGCACTTTTATTTTACTCTGAAGTTACATAGATTGATCAATAGCTGCTTCAATAAATTTGAGTGTTTATTGATGGTGTTTTAGGAAAGTCTTAAATATTTTTTGGGCTGAATGATAAAAATAAATAAAAAATCCCCAAACTTGCTGACAATATAATTAGAACTGTATGAGAGCAACAATAGAGCCTTTCAAAATTGGTAAACAGAAAGTTCTAAATTCCGGTATGGAGGCAACTGGAGGCAAGACCATAAGGAGGGAGAAAATAGCATTAGCCACAAAATATTGAAAATTAAGATGGTTTTGAGAAATTCCAACCAGAGCCTGGATAGGAAACATTAGTGAACATACCTCACATTGTATGTTCATATTTAATAGTACAGTTTGCATTTTGGATGGTGGCAAAATTCTTGAGTCTGCAGAAATATTGATGACCATGTAGTTTTTATTGTATGCTCAGAATTATTCCATCCCTCTTTTTTGTAAAGTTATCTCACTTTTGCCTCCATTCTGGAACTTTAAAGATTCTCTGACAAACATTTTAAAGGCTCTTTAAGGTCTGAGAATATGTGTGTTTGCCATACAGGGAATACAAACAATCAACCTTTTTGAGTAGGCAAAATGCTCTTTAGACAGCCCATACACGTAACATTATTTTCTTTTTTATGTTCTTCAATTGATAAGCTGAAGAAGTGTAAATGTGGGCTATTTGGTCGTGTCACCATGTTCACAGAGTATGTCATTGTCTTTTAAACATGGCCTTCCTCAGACCTGAATGATGCTGGCTATGACAGTAATAAAGAGCTCCATCTGTGCCTGGCAGGCAGAGGCAAATGAACCAATTAGGGTCTGGTGAAGTCTCCTCTTTCACCTATGGTGGGGCTGTCATTTCCATCCTGATGAAAAGAAGGGAGTACAAGGGTAATTAAACCAGCAGGGGCCAGGGGGCAAACCTAATAACTCAGTAACAAGGCTATAAGCGAGATTATAGCTGCAGGTGCCACATAAGCTAAAGCGTGTTAATAGTAGAGGAGAGTACTTAGATCTACACAAACAGTAACAGCATCCAAGCTTCTCTGACAAAATGACCTTGAGTTAAGATATGTGAAATGCCCAGAGACAAAGTAGAAAGCTGCTTATGGCACAGTTTAGCAGCTTTGCCCTAAAACAGAACTGCCTTTATTTTGTCTTCAGTGTTGAAGAACAGGAGCTACTGCCCTCTTCTGGTTAGTCTTTGCCATCACTTCCAGAACAGGCATCTAAGGTGAGGCTCAATACTTATTTACTAGTCCATGGAGAAAATGGTCAGTAAACTGTTGTTTTTTTTTCTTTATTTTTAATAATAGACACCAGTCAATTGTGCATTCTGTATGCCACATGTAAGTTGAAATATGAGTCACAACCATACAGTCACAACCACATATATCCTGTTACAGATACCGGTAATATCCAAAATATATATATATAAGAAACCACAGCAAAAATAGTGTAGTCATAGAATAAAAAAAGAAAAAGAAAATATAAAAAATAAAAATAAAAGAGGCTTTTCTTATTCGATGACAGCAGGGAATATTCTTGTGTAATATTCAATAGTTTGAATTCTTTTTTATTACACATAATTAATTTAAATACACATGCAGTGATGTTGATGCGCGGATCTGGAGAAGGATCTGCCCCGCCCTTTGGTTCCCACGGCAACTGTCCCAGGCTTCCTCCCGAAGGATCATGGGAAAAGATTTTGCTACAGACGCGGAGGGATTTTTGAAACGGTTTGTAAATAACCAGGATAAAACGAATAAAACCACAATTGTACGACCACATTTTTGCATCTATGATTTCGACACCACCCGTGAGTGTAACCGTGTCCAGTTGGGATCTGTCAAATCGCTGCGTTTGTTTTGGTGTAGATAGCCAAGCTAGGTAGTTAGCTTGCTCATGCTAACCTGAAGTACCTTATAAAACGTAATACACATCTCAGGGTACAGATATGCTATAACAGAACTCCTGAAAATATATTTTACAGACATTTTACTTTATGTCTCTTGTTATTACTTAGGATAATAACCTGGACTGTAGCAGAAATATTTTTCGGATGAGCTGTAGTTTTTTTTTTTATATTTGCTTATTTTGGGTGTTCAGATCAAAAAGACAAACAAATGCTGCTTTGGAAAAATGGAGCTAAAGCTGGAAGTCGTTTTGTCTTCAAGCATCAAACGAAAGAAACCATGGCCGAGGTTCTGTTGGCTCGGACAGGTAAGTAAATAAATTACACTAACCACCAATAACCACTAGGCTGGCTAACATAAGTATAAGTATAACCATAGGGCTTGTATCTTTAGGAAAAGGAGTCTGTATTCCTTTTAGATGACAAACGGATCAGTGAGATTAACATGGTCTCCGGTCGCACTAAGAAGAGGACCCCAAAACTCTATTCTTTACTCAACAATGTAGTAACCATGGGCACTTCAAGTAATGGTTTGTGAGACTCTGCACTAGAACTTCTGGGTATCAAAAGCCCATATTACATCAGTATACTTTTTGATGTGCTTCAGGTATGTGGCTTTGTGGAGTTCTGCTGTCTGGAGAGCTGTTTATGTGGAACAGAGATAAAGACCTTTTGAAAACAACCACGACTGTACCAGAAGTTGCTAATTTCATATCAGCAGTCCAAGGTTTGCTTAAATACTGTAATCTTGTTTAAACATAAGCGACTTAAATTGTTTATATTTATTGATTTTGTCTGTTTATCTGTAATAGGAAGTGCTACAAAACTGACGGTCCAGGCTGCAAGTGATGGTATGCGTGTGCTCCTGGCAGCTGTAACAGGACAAGTTTTTCTCTGGCAATGCACTGATGCCCGAGAATTGATGGGGATACGAGACTGCACACTGAAAGGAAAATGGACTCAAATACAGCCCACCGATGACACTCTGCTGCCAACCTCAAAAGACAAAGAAGCCTCAATACATTCTATTTTTGTGAGGACAGAGGTCTGTATAAAAATGTCTCAAAATGATTTTAAATTAATTTTCTTACATGTTAATCCTACTCTCTCTCTCAGGCTTTGGGGGATGTTTGTTTTTCTACATTTGTTTTTACATCTGGAAAGAAGCTAGTCATCACCTGCCTTAAAATCTACTGGGGCGAGAATCAAGAGAAAATTGGGTGTGTATACGTTGATGAAAATGAAATTGTTTACCCTAGGTTTTAATGTATTTTTTCTTCAGTTCTGTCAGTTACAGTGTAAGATGGGCCACCAAAACATTTCTTATGTCAAGTCTTAAACCACCCTGCCAACCAGTAAAGTCCAGAGGAGCTTTAGTGCCAGCCTTTTCTCCTGATGGCCAACTTCTAGCTGTTGTTTTAAATCAGAGGCAGCCACAGGTCAGTACAGTATATTATCTCAGATTAGTTTTTAACTTGCTTAAGAAGCACTGTGTGTTGAAAATATGTGTTTTTATAACGTAGGCTACACAGGTCCTGTTTGTCAGCACAGTGAATTTTGTGTCAGTGTCAAGGTGCCTTGGAGGCTGTGGATGTAGGAAAAGAGATATTCCTTCCAAATACATAAGGTAATTTGATTAACAGAAAATCATCATGTATTTATTGTGCACAGACGTGTTATTTCATGACATTATTGTATCATCATTTTTTGATTTAGGTCTTACTGGGTTGGTAGTGTGAGCTGGTCAGCTGGTGGTCTTTTTCTGGCCTGTGTTTTGAAACGAGGCTCCCTTCTTGTGTTAGTCCGCCTTGGAGGGCTTTTGACTTTGTCAAGCTCAGGTTGCAATATTGACTTTGGACCTGCCCATTTCCTTCCATTGCACCCACTGGTCACTTACCGGTATACTGCATTTTTACAAATCCTCCACTGATTTGTTATTGATTTTAAGATTATAAGATTTTCTAATTATTTTCTGACTTTCTCTCTCTACAGACCCACAGTATCAGTCGGGAAAGGGGAGGCATCTTTGTCAAGCTCTAGCTTGTCTGTACGAGATGTGATGAGGCAACGATATTCAGTGACCTGGCATCCACGGCTCTTTTACTTTATTGTATCTGACGGTTACATGGCCACTGTTGTGAGAGTACTTGACAGGACTCCACCCACTCTGCTGCTGTCAACATTACTAAAGGACATCACAAAGGATATTGAGAAAGCCACACAGTTACTGGACAAGTCACAGGTGGTTACATGATTATTACTATATTAATTTTCAAGTGCAAAACAAAAGCACTATTCATTTGATAATTTAACATATATTTAATACACTGTATTCAGTCTTTCCATCTGATATAATTTGTTTTGCTTCCAGAAACACATGCGGATGTGGTTAGATTCAGTTTCTGGTCTCAATCTTGAAAGGAGCCTTGAGGAGTTAAGCCCAACTGCGACTTACAGACCAAATACCACATCTACAGATAGATCCGCTTTGCCCTATTTCCTGCAGGATCAGGGCACCATGGGAAAGGAGCTTTTGGAAACCGTACAGGTTAGTCAAATAATCTGAAAATATAATGGTGTTAAAAAAGAATATACTGTAAAACTTCCTTTCTGTATTTTTCAGAATTTCTTTGAAGACGATTCAGATTTAGATGGTGTTCCAGTTGGTTCTCACGTTGCGGATGGTGGTCGTTTGGAGTTTGCCTCGATGTTTGACACGCTTCATGCTTTGGACACACGTACTCCTGATCCATTTCTAGACACAGATTCAGACCAGGACACCACTCTGTCGGGGAGAAAAATTGCTTATGAACTTGAAAAAATACAAAACAACCTGTTGACAGCCTTGGCTTTTGGTATGTCTCTTGGAAGTTATGATGAACACAAATCTCCTCTGTTGAAACACGCTCTAAAGTGTGCAGTTCGATTTGCTGCTTTGCTTCATATAATGCCCAACTCAATGGTACATTCAGAAAACGCAGCTGTTACCGTCCTGGACTTTCTCAAACCACTTCTTAGTTTTAATCTCTGGGAAAGAGCCAACTCAGACAGACCACAGTCTTATGGGTTGATGGTTGAATTCTGTAGTAGGCTGGTTCAACTGATACTGACCCCATACAATCAGTCCTACCAGTGTGGTGTCTGTCAGATATCATCACGCAATCTGTCTATAGCCCTTAAAATATTACAGGTCTTCTCAGAGTCTCTCAATCACTCATATAGACTACAGCAGAGAGCTATTTGGTCCTCAGTCCAAAAGGAACCTTCCGACTCACCTCAGATCTGGCCTTTGGATTTACACAGTGTTCCTCTGTTGCAAGATGAGGAGAAAGAGAACTTTGAACACGGGACATGGCCTGGACTTGTACAACCATCCAGAAGGTTAGAATATTCTGCACCCGTTGTTAGTCTGTTGTATGTGTTTGATTTGATAGTGATTTTTAGTTTACTTTAATTTTTGTACTACATTTTTGCTATTCTGCTACATTAAACCATTTTTACTATAAATCACACTATAAATATGTTCTTTTCCATCAGGTTGTATGGAGTCTGGAGATGGGTTTACACCATCACTCAACAGTACATGGAGGAGTTACAAAAGTTTAAAGGTTATGAAAACTGGGAGGAGGAAATGCAACGGTTGGTGGAAATAATGTCAAAGATTCAGACAGTGCTGCAGTCTTCTGGGGAAAGGTTGGAAGATGATCATGGGCTTGTGAATTATACAGGTGTGATAACAAATTTTACTATTAACACAATTTTACATTTACACAAAAACAGCAAAAAATCCTACACTAATATTTTATTTTCAGGTGAACATCTTTTCCTTTCTGGCTTTTACTCAAAAAGTACTGAAGTTTGGCGATCACAACTTTGGGAGGAGAGCAGAAAAAGTAGGCAACATCTTATTAAGTGGCATGACTGATGAGGGTGTTGTTTAGGTAATATGATGTATATATATTCTCGTCTACAGTTGGTCAGCGGAGTGTCTTCCAGGAGAAACGTCTTTGTCTAGCTCTTCTGTACAGTCTGTTATCTCAGTACCAGCTGAAGGAAGCCCAGGAGTTGGGAGATCACATGGCCTGTTTAATCCAGCAAACAGATGACCGCCAGAAACACAGCAATACCAGCTACAAAGGTCAGAGATTTTTGTTTTGTTTTTACCATTAGCACTACTTTTTTTTAAATTCAAGCACTTTACATTCGTACAGGTGCTTGGAATCCTTGATCCTTGCTTGATTTTTTAAAACAATGTGGATATGACTCACACCAAGGCTGTACCATACTCAAAACTCCGCCAATGTTCCAATTTTACGGTGCTTGAAAACATCTAAAAATATACCTTGAAAGTGCTTGAAAAGTACTTGAAATTCATCTTCAAACCATTGGACAAACCCTGTACAGAGAAATAATGCCATATATTAAAAATATACAGTATGGTTTAATTTGGCATCACTTATCATTAATATCCCAGATTAAATTTACTCGCCCCATTCTTCTTCTCATTTTTTTAACATGAAACATAATTATTTATCTTAAATTCTGACTTCATCTACAGAATATTGTGAGTGCTCATGGCTGCCAACAGACCTCAGCAGAGACACAGCAGTTGCAGTGGTTCAGAGTCTAGGGAGGTTCATGGCCTCCTATTTCAGCAATCAGACACTCTTCATACTACCAGCTCACAGTGTGGACGTCCTGCCTCCAATACACTTACCCCATGGTCTGTTTACATAACTTTTAACATTTGTAGGTTATTCAGTGTTTTAACTTCCAACCATTTTCTAGCTTCCAGTGTTGGCCGTTTGGTGCCTTTGTGCCAGAAAGAGATTGCAAAGGCGGTCCGACAGCAGCAGCTCTCAGAAATATGGACAGTGGAATATGCCCAAGATCTGCTGCTGCTCGGGGGTCTGCTTCCAGAGTGTGTGTGGCTGGCTTACCATCTCGGAGACTGGAAAGCAGCCTTGTCACTGAGCCTGGGATATACACATTATTGCAGTCAACATTTTGATTTGACTTGGTGAGAACACTTGCTGTATAATCACATAACTTAATTTTTATATTGAAGTGCATTATAGAATTCCAGTAACTTGTACATGTTTATGTCAGTATCCAGAAAAGAGAGCTTCACCTTCCTAAAGACTTGGAACCAGCAAGCATTCTTCAGGCTGAACTCAAGTGTCTTTTGAGCAACAATGATGATGCCTCAAAAGGAAATAGTGAAACAAATGCAAACAAAAGTTTCACAGGTTTGATATTACAATTTAAAGCCTTTATATTGGTTTATTTTGCAGTGCAATACTGCTAATAGACAGGAGACATAGGAGGAAGAGAAGGGCAATTGAACGTAGTAAATATTTTTTTTTATTGTTGTTATTTTCTAGACCCTATTGACGAAGAAGACTGGGGACTCCTGCAGGATTCCATTCAGGACATTTTGAAGGCCTCAGTCATGGCAGGAGTGGATGTGGTGTCCTCCCCTTTATCTGCTCTGGTGGACACAGCCAAAGACCTGTGTTCGTGCTTGACTGCCATGGTTCCTACTGGATTATATCTTCCTTCCCCACCTCTGTATTGTCCTCAGCCTTCTCCAAACACTCAGGTACACAGTAGGACTAAAATATATAGTTACTAAGAAGGCCTGTTTGTAGCTTATATTGTCTGTGACTTTTTTAGGACCCAGTTGGGACAATGGGCTATCTCACAGAAGTCACATCTCGCCATAAAGTATCTGGAGTTCTACAAAAGTTACTGTTACTCCTGAGATCTGCACACTGTTGCTACCCTGCTGCTCAGTGGTACCTCAGCCAGCTGCGTAGAGCTAGGCATATCCTACACAAGGCATGTAATGTTGTTTTAGTGAAGTTACAACTACAGGTCACTTAAATACAGTGGGATTATTGTATTATTGCATACATTTTCAGATGAAGAAGAGATATGCCTACGCCAATGCTAGTGCAGAAGAAAAGGCATTTCCAGATAGCCTGTTGAAGTTTATTAACAAGAGTGGGTACTTTAGACAAAAGCTCAAAAACGACAGTCACATGGATCCTGGCACCATTCAGACTATAAGTAAGCTGTCTTTAGTTCATCTTTATATTTATATTAGATAGATAGTTTGTGTTTACTGTGTTGTATTCTGCTCTAAGTCTGTTTCAGGGAGTTGTGTGGTCTTTGCTGGATGCTTCATGTCCGAGATCAGCTTTCAATATCTTGTAGAAAATACCAGGCCGATCGACAGCAAGCAAAACAAGACCAGGTTTTAAATGTTTGGTTACTCACAAGGAATTTGTTAATTTCAGTGAATGACTAACTTCTTTTTGTCCCATAGTTCCCATCTGAAGTGACATCTACTTGTGTTGATGCTCTTCAATGGGCACGTCGGTTCCTCCCCTTCACTCGCTTTCTCAACTGTGAAGAAATCATTCAGGATACACTGCTTAGTCTTTTGTCTGAACTACCCCCTGTTTCATTGGTACAGTGGCTTTTCCACTAGGTATTACAGTAATTAAATGTTGTATGAATAAATTGGTTTTCATCCTACTCTTTTCTGTAGGTGGCAGATACTCTGGTGCAGGCTTTCCCAGAGGAATTGGAGTCCATCCGGGTCCCTTTGAGAGAAAAATACAACATTTTAACTCAGACTTTGAGGCAGTGTAATGTCACTGGTATATACAACTTTTAAATTATAAAATTATCTTATAGCTTTTCTGACTTTGTTAATATATATGTTATGTCACACTATATTCCCAGATGCTGAAAATGAAATCATGATGGTCCTCATTCAAGACAAACTCAGGCTGAGAAAGAAACACTTGGGTCGGTTGAGGAGGCACCTGGCCACACCTGAGTTACATTTGTGGGAGAAGGAAATGGAGGAGGAAGATGGAGCAAGCAAACACGGAATGGCCATGTTAAGACAGCTGTCACTAGGCACAAGTCTGAGCACAAGCACCCTAACTGACTGCGGTCTACTGACTTTACACAGCGATGGAGACACAACAGAGAATATATCCGAGGCACCGGTTTCCCCTGACCTCCAAAACACAACTAGGTAACCAGAAGTACCATATTTCTCTGTCAGTGTTTTATACTGTATATACAGCCCTAGTCAAAAGTTTGGGAACACTTCATTATTGTGCTCTGAATTTTGACATATGCCTTCATTTGATTGTATTTTCTGGGAAATTTATAATAGTCTTTGAAAATACTGAACTTAGAAGTCAGTAAAATGTTCATACAATATATCTCAAATGTATACTTTTAGTTTGCAATGAGTTAAG
>JAVQKG010110365.1:0-10953 GCA_036025885.1 Hypseleotris bucephala
ATAGTGCAACAAGGTCCTGTAAATCCAGTGACTGAAATGTTGTCCCCGTGTGCTATAGATGGGCTCCAAAATGAAGCAATTTATCTTTATTGTAAAAAAAATGTTTGGCTGCCAGATACCAAAAAGAAATAACTGCAATAAAAGTCCCACAAGAAAAAAGAAAAAAAGTTCCATATTCTCTCATCTTTATAACAGAATCGTATATTTTGTAAAAGGATCGAAAACTACACAAAAACATTTGTGTTATGGATGTACATCGATATTGGTATCACAATCTATATCGGCCAAATATATCAGTAATTGAAATTTCAGTACCATATTGGCCTTGCATTTTCATATTAATGCATCCCTAATGTTTTGAAACTAAACACAGTGATTACAGTGATTAGTTGTCTTTGTGTCAGCCCTGAAACTAACCTGACATTTTTCAGGCTCTATCCTTCATTACACCCATAGCTGCTGACTGGAGCCCCAATGATTTCCAATGGGAATAAGTATAAGAAAAAAAAAACTGATTGAAATCACCTACAGTTTCTATAGATTGAGCACTTCATAGTAATACTTGAGATACCCGTGAATAGAGGAATTCAACATAAAAAATGTAAAGGCTGATGGATGTAGAACCATCAAGGTTGTAGGAAGAGGGTACAATAGAAGCCAAGTGATCTGCAGTGTTGTACGGCATTCACTTCACACTGAATATTTTAAATATGTGAATCAAAGAGCAACATACAAACTATAGGCTGGTTAAAACAAAAAGGTTGAATCATCAAGGTAATGGGAAGAAGATAGCATGATGGAAGCCAAGTGATGATCAGTGTAATATGTCATTCATATCGCTTTGAATGAATAAATTAGTCTTGAATTGTTTTGTGAATGAAATAGCACCAGCAGAGCAGATTAAAACAGGGGTTGACTTAACACAGGCAACTAGCCAAATGCAGGAAGAATTGAATTGTGGTTAACAGGATATTTAATTTCAATAGCCACTTTATCTAGTTGAAATGTATGTGTTAGTTTAAGCCTGTGATTTTCATTTGAGAAAAAAACAAGAATATACTAAAATCAAATTATAGCAGTTTTCTTACTTACATTAAAGAACAACTGTACTGTGGCTAGTAAAGATCTGAGTGGCCAGTAACTTTTGAAGAGTACTAGCCACAATGAACAGAAAAGTTAACATTACCCTGAAACTTCCTCAGTCCCATAGTTGCTGCCGGCATTGGTCCGACCATTTTGAACCCCTTTGATAAATAAACAAACATTGTTCCCACAGTGATTGAATGTGAACATGAAAATCTGTCTGTCAATTACTGCCAGTCTGACAAAACTCACTCTACCCCACCTCAAGCCCATAGTTAGTAGTTTAGTTAAGGTCTGGTATAGTCTGGGTTATGTTCTGTTTTGTTTTGGTGTTTTTGGTTTAGACCTAATTTAGCTCTGTTTAAGATCTTGATTTAGTCCTGGATATAATGCACACTCACCTCCAAAAGCTGGCCTCATAGTGAAGTCGTGATCATCTACTTTGAGCAAATGTTCTGTCTTGACTTTGCGAGACTTGGTCACATCTGGAGGCTTCTTGGCCAGGGAGCTGAAAAAAAAATCGAGATTGCAAATGCAGTGAGACGCAGCGGGAGGGAATAGAAGAGTTTTTGACTTTGAACGGATATTCACAGAGAAATTCATAAATGTGGAACTTGTTTCTTGCTTGAATCGGCACGGTGCTAAAAGAGGGGGGATCAAAACAATAAGCTTATTTATAATACAAGCAAACAACAAAGAGCGTGCAAAATGCCACAAGAGCAAATTACGGGAAGTCACTGTCACATTGTGATAAATGAAGGCACCGACAAAAATTCTGTTTCTTTGTTGAAGCAGAAACACTCATATCGGCTGTGCTTCTTAAAGTGTCTGCGGCTGAAGGAGGCTCATGCTGGGATAATTGCAGGTGCACAGCGTGATCAGGGAGGTTAGGACACTTTTCAGACCTGCTACTCAAAAAGGGGGCAAGAAATCTAACATGACAAATAGAAAATGTCTAATAATTCATTTACAGTGTGCATATAAATAAAGACTCAATCTTGCCCTAAAACCACGGAAAGCAGTGAATGGGAAATGAGAGCTGCTTCTAAAAGAGATTGGTGAGTTTCTGTAAATCCTAAAATTACAAAAGACTAACATGACTTTTTACCCTCACTGGCCGCTGTATTAGCTCAAATAGCTTTTTAACCAATAGCTTCCCACACCAAGCTAATGGAAATAGTCATCCAACCTAGCATTAAAATGAAAGGGAAATGGTTTGGTAGTTGGTGGTAAGCTGTTCAGATAATGCCCCAAAAAAATCCTTAAATATCTAGTGAGCCTAAGTTATGGGCTGGAAATGTCTTATGATGACTAAATATGAAGAAGGTGGAAATCAACAGCAAAAGTTTAGTTAATAGAAATGGGGTTGCCTTGCCCTAAAACCACAATAGGCAGTGATTTAAAAATGAGGACTGCCTCTCAAAAAAGTCTGATTGGTTTAAATAAGTGAGTTTTACTTTATCCAGAATGACCAAATGCTATTATTACTTTCTATTAATTTCCAACTCATTGCACTCCATATGAGACCAATTTAGCCAATGCATTCAGACTTGGGGCACCATTCACATAAAATAGTTATTAAATTCTGGGTCAGCCACAGCAACCCATCTATTGCTATTAATATGAATTTAAATTACATTATAATTATATGATTATGAAAAATGTGATTCTAACCCCATGTAATAATTTCCCATAAAAGCCTTTAGTCAGAGATGTTGGCTGGATTTAGACCTGACCTGACCAATTTGTAATTTATGAATATATATTTTAGTTTAGATCTGTGTTTAGATCTGTGTTATGAATATATATTTTAGTTTAGATCTGTGTTAGACCCAATTTGCCCATGTTTTAATTCTTGTTTATATTTACAAGTCTGGATTTAGTCCTGATTTATATTTTAAATATAACTTGTTCAGCCCCGGTTCATACATGGATTACTTGGTTGACAGTTCTTACCAAGCTTAACACTGGTTTAGTCCTAGTTTAGTTCTAGTTTGGACCTGGTTTAGACTTTATTTAGGCTTACTATTTTTTACTTTTGGAGGTTTGGGAACACACTAAAATAGACCTAAGAACAGCCCTGCCACTAGACCTACTTGAGTGATGGAGTGATTCAGTACAAATGTTAGCTGGTAGAGATATCGCTGTGAAAAGACTGCACTAAGAATTTTCAAATGTCCGTAAGCACATTTCTTAGAAGGACCATTTACTATTGAACACCACAGTATGAAGCAGGTTTCACAGAAATGTATTTCCAGGCTTGGCTGCCCCGTGGTCACGTTGGGGATGTCATATCTTTGCATGGGGTCCAAAAACCTGCAGAGCCTCTCCATAATTGCCGTTCATGTTTGGAGCTGTTTGGGCCACATGCTGTGTAAATCACCCCTCCGCCTATATAGATAAATAAATGAAAATGTTTAGTATCCTTTTAGTGTGATCTTCAGAGCATGCTTAATGGTGGCATCGCTGCTTGCTCACAAAGTGTGTTTTCTCATTGGTTCTCTTTACGTATTACTCCTGCAACTAACTTATCAAGACTCTACCATTCAGGGCCAAGGCTGCTGGTATTAGCCCCACAGTTTTCAAACCCTAACAAACAAGAGGAAAACAATTACAAAACCTTTGATAGATATATAAATTAACTTTTCATTTGATGTGGTGGTGTGCTGCTGAAAAAGTGCCCATAGTGATTAAGTGAAAATCTGTCTGTCAATTACTGCCAATGTGACTAAACAAGCCCATAGTTGCTGGTGTTAGCCCCACAATCTTTAATACCCAAATATGAATAAGCAGTTCTCTGTACAGTAGTTTGGTTAAGATCTGGTTTAGGGTTTGGTTCTGTTTTGGTCCTGGTTTAGACCTAATTTAGTTCCTCTGTTTTAGACGTTTGTTGGTTTAAACCTGGGATAGTCCTTGATTAAACTTGGTTTCACCCTTGTCTTTATTTAGTCCTTTTCCAATTCCGTAAAACAATCCATGGAAAGCCACATTTTTTTCCGAGATTGTACTTGCTGCAAAAAGTTTCACACCCACTGATCTAAACCTTTTGAAGATATTAAACTTAAAAATCTTTAGTGTCCATTTAGCCTGTTTCTTAGAGCGCCGATTGGTCCAAATTCAAAGTGTGTTTTCCCATTGGTGCCACCTTGCTCTTTTGCTTGCTCCACTTTACATTCTGGATTCGAACTCGTATGACAGTAATTTTGATCACTGTGTGACAGAGAGGTGGCAGCTTGGGGACTGGTGAAGGTGTCATGTGAAAGCTGGTTTTAAAGTGTCTGAAACTGTGGTCCTGCATATTAACAAGAACATGATCATGACTTGAATGAGTGCTACTTACGTTTGTCATAGAATAAGCTGCACTCTTTGTCTCCCCCTTGCTCTAGTAATTTGTCCGTCTTCTAGTGTGTGTTGTCATTGCATTCTGCATCTCAAGTGTGGAAGAAGTCAAATCAAATCAAATAGATTTTCAGCCAGACCATGGTATAATTAATGTGTTATGTGTCTGGAATTTATGCATTCATTATTTGACCAATTAGATCAACCCTATGGCCTTATAGCACTCTTGTTAAAATTACTCCCATTGTTTGCCTGGCATGACAAACAACAATTCTCCAACCTAAAGCAAAATGACAAAAACACCCTCATATATTCTGAAAGCCTGCATTACGCACAAGGACAAATTTGGATATTTCAAGTCATAGTGTCATCGCAATATTCAACAAAACTGTTGCATGTATGTTAATAATAACACTGTGCAGCCTTGATTATGCAAATAGTAGCACATTCCTAAAACTAGAATTCGACACTGTTGTTAAAACATTAAACAATGGGCTCCACTGAGGGCACAGAGGTCCAGGCTGTAGTGTTTTTCTACAGGCAATATTTTAGGCACTATTTTAGTCAAATCAATGATTTATGTCAAAACCAGGCCTAAGCAGGCCCAGTCTATCGCCACTCATAGACCAGGTCTAAACTAGTTCTAGTTCTAGACCAGGTCTAAAGAAAGTCTACAAAATTTAACTGGGATATAAACCACATTACATAAACATAGTTCTAGTCTCAACTAGATCCAAACCAGGATCAATAGAGGAACAAACTAGGACTAAACCAAGACTGAAAAATGGCTAAATCAGGTCTAAGCCTAACGTGATAGGTTTGTCTCAACATTTGGTCAGAGATGTTGAGATTTAATAAATTTGTCACATCCTCAGTTGCCTTGAAAGTCTTTGGGACCTCAGTATTTCTAAAACTCTTTGTACCGCCTTGCTCATTTCTTAGTCCCTGTCTCACAATAACTCATCACCACACAATACAGCCAGACTAGCGCTTCTTGACATCAGTCATAATTCTCAGTGGCCACAAGAGGTCAATGTGTGGTAAAGTAGCAAGTATAATGTTTTTTCAGGCCATTTCAAACAGCACTTGCATGTCATGTCCTTGGGCTACACGGTGAGTCGTCAAGTGCATTGATTGTTAAGCTTAATATCGCTGTGTGTGTCTATGAGCGAATGTCACACAAAGCACCTGAACAGGAAGTCTACTGCCACTGCTTAGCATTTATATTGCAGCCAGTGTGTCGCTCCAAAGACATTGTGTCCCGAGACGATACGGAGGTGGACACTGTTGCTGCCTGCCAGTCTATTCGTGAATCGCAGTTGGGGGGGTGACCTTTACCGGATAGGATGTCACAACCCATTTCACTCTACGCCTGTTTGCACTCCCACTGCCGCAACTGACATCGGGAGACAATACACGCTTGATTCACTCCCCCACAAGTATACAGAATAGTGGACAAATGGATTCAACTGTTGCACGTATAGGAGCTCGGCCAGAAGAAATAAATCGGAAATCTCCCCAAAAGATTTTCTGACCACACCTTTGCGCGACGTAAGGGGTCTGCACAATATTGAAAGTGCAAAATGTTAGGTAGCTAGCCAATATTAAAATAAATATTGAGATTTTGTCTGACCGTGCATCCCCTAATGATCACCTCTTGCAAAATCTGCTTTGCATTTTTGCATTTCAGGACAATTTCACTTTTGGCATTATTAACAATGATTTAGAAACTTTTAGCCAGATATTTCTTTTGATTTTCATATTTGCCGTTTAGTCCACATAACTTTTGACTCTACTCAAAGTACAAAGTACTAATTTTGTCATCTTATTTTATCTATTGTACTTACGGGCCATGCTTGGCCGTCTGCGTCTCCGTATGCGTCTCTGCGCTCTCCACGGTCCCGGTCCATCTCTTCACCCGGTGGTTGTGGTGGCCGTGTTTACGACATTCCCCCGTGACGACCACACATAGGAACAAAATCAATTGCTTGGTCAAATAAGACATCGTGCGGGCGGCGCAAATCCACAAGTGAGTCCCTTGAAAGCCCTTAGTTTTTGCGGTCGGTTCATTCCAGCAGCGGTGGTAGCACGGCACAGGCGGCAGCGCATGGTTCACCCGCGGAGGAGAGACGCGTTCATGGCATCTCTCCGGTGCGTCTCTGTGGTGCGTTTGTTTGAGTGTTTGGGAGACTGCGAGGCGAGCACTGATCCGCGCAGAGAGAGCTAGACTATAGGAGAAGAGGAGAGAGAGGGAGCGAAGGGGCCATGTGAACATCTGTAGACTACGCACAACCAAGCGGGGGGAAAACGCGGATTATTTACATCCTAGCATGACACAACAAGAGACAGACAGATTATTCCTCCCGCTTTTGTAAATAAAAAACTCAATTACAGAATCACGTTTTCCTCAGCTCAGGGGACATGATGCATTTGGGTTGTACAGCACAATATGGCAAACCGCGACCTGGGCACTAGTGAACATTACAACATACAAAGGCTTTAAGGCTTAAGTGTGATGGAACTGATCACAACGTAGTTTAACCTGTTGGTAGGCTCACACATGGGGGGCGCAACACTAGACTTGCTAGAGGCAAAAATGTGATAGTGTACCAATTTGACATGCATTTTATATTTTACTGTATATTACCAATGCTTAATTTGTCAAGTCAGAGTAAAGTGGACATAAAGGGTATTTATCAACTAAGGCCTCATATTTATGAACTAAATTCTTTAAAAAAGCTATATGCCAAAGGTAATGGCTGTTGCATAAGTATAGGTAACCTGAATCACCTTAATAGTAAGATTCCCACTTAAATTATTTTTATTATCAGCATTAGGTTGTTTGTGCAAGTAGGCTATATGCAACTTTAATGATATTCTTGTTTAAAAATAATTGGGTCCGCTCAAATAGGGGAACAGCAAGATCCATCCAAGTAGGTCTAGGTCCCAAATTGTAAGGGGTTATGGAGTTTATTTTGTTTCTCCTCAAATTAAGCTCTGCCTATTATCATTTTTCACTCTTGATTAACTAAAGGGTCTACTGAAAGCACACTGCCATTCAGTTCAGTCCAAAATTAATCATTGTGCTTAAAATTACTTGAATGGAGGCTGCAAGAACCAGACATTTTCAATTAGACCCAAATACACAAAGTGCAAAAATGAAAATAAGCAAAAAATACAATAAACCAATTATTTTAATTCAGTTTGAGATAATTTGTTGACGACAAACATTCTGCATGAAATTATTTTGGTGAATTTTAGCTAAAGTTCAATTAGCAATTTAAAACAAAAGAAACAAAACAATTTTAACCAAAACATGTTTCCTTAGAAGAACTCTCACATGGGTTGCCAATTTCAAGCTTTTCAATCTATTTCAAGGACAAAATTTCACTTGCCACCCAAAATTTCCCATCCACTGACAGATGACAAAAAAACACATATTTTATCAATTCGTATGTTGTTTTCCCCCATTTTTTTCATTGGTAATTTCTAGTTGCAGATTGAATTAAAAATATAAACAGCACAACTGGGAATACCACATCAATCTTCAGTTCCCTAGTTCTATTGACATTTTTCTTTCCAATCCATCACAATTTTTTTTTGTCATTACGCAGTGATTTTTTTAACACAGCCAATTTTATAAAATCCAATAATTTCAGATGAAAAACTTCAATCAGAACAAAAATTGTACTGTGAATAGATATGGAATTTGTTCGAAGTAAAAGAAAAAAACTTGAAAATAACACGCGACACAAGTCAGAAGGTTATTTTGACTCTCACCATATGCATAGGTCTAGCACTCATTATCTCCACGCCAAATGTTGCACATAACTAATATTCTGCACAAAAGGGCAAAGCTGTCTCTCCTATGCAAAAGCCAGATGGTACTTGCACATTTGCCACAGTTTTTCTCATGTGGATGTGCTTGTGTGGCTTTCACACTATTACGTCAGTCTTAAAAGCTGACATAGAAGAAGGTCTCGTTTGACATTTTGGTTCAATAGCACTTTTTTTTTTGTACAAGACCTCAGGCATTGGAATCCCAGGAGGTCATGGTCATCTGTCATGGCTTCTCTGTGGAGCCCTCAGTCAGCGGACCACCAGTTTCATACACTGACAAAGTCTTTCACAAATGTCTTCAAAACTTTCTACACATACTGAAGAGTTCTTTATACACTATTTGAATTATTTCCAGATCGCTACAGCAGCCCAGAGAAGACAAACTATAGACACTGGACTCAATGCAACTTTTTTCAAAATGTGATCGGTGAGCGGAAATGTTAAGGTGGCAGCTAATACTTCCAAATAAAAAAATAAAAAAAACCTTTACAATAATAAATGCAGTGGGGAGTAATATTTGCAGTTTACAATAACCTATAGCCTTGTTAGTGGTATAGTAATAATGAAACACAATGTAAAATTAAAATCACTGATTTACTCCCATCATAAAAGGCACTCTTTGGCACCCCACTTTTGCATGAGCTTGACTGATGGCAGCATTATAGTTTAGCTCTTACAAGGGAAATAGTTTATGTTTCATCCATCCTTTGCATATTCCCTTTTGGACTCTCTTTAGGAAACTATGGGCCTTAGGTGGGGTACAGTAAATGGCCACAGACATGCAGCTATTAGCACGTACATTCATTCAAAAAGAGCAATATGGTCACAAACCGTCGTAAAACATGCATGACTTTGTATGGCGGGGTGGGGCTCATTTACTTGGACAAAGTAACTAGAAGGAATCAAACCCACAACTTCTTCAATGAGCAAACTCGCAACTCTGGTTTTAAATGGCTTAAGATAAATCCTAAATCATGTACAGAGTGAATAAACTGGAGAGAACTTGTAACACATACAGACTCCAAGCAGCGAGATGAATAGAATTTCATAACCAACTTCAGCCTGTCCTGACAATGGTTTTCAAGTATAAATAATAACTATTAGATGTATTCAGCTGAGTGGTTTTGACAGCACTTTGAAGCATTAAACTTAGATATGTGCCAGGTTGAGTGGCCTTCGGTCCTAGTGTCTGGGTTACTAGAAAGCAGCTCTATTGATCCACTTCCAAGTAACTGGTGGCCATGTCTTTCAGTCTCAAAAAGTTACATAGTGTTGCATTAATATTAATATTGTTACATTTTTCCCATACTCTACAAAGGCTGTTATTAAACTATCGGTGAAAGGGCTCTGGATGAAAGACCTGCGGGAGCTTCACCTGCAGAGCTTGGATATCCAGATGCATTGTTGATCACTTATGGCAATCATTCGCTCCCATCCATTCATCTACACACACACATACACACACACGCACACCCGCCCCCACCCTTTTCACGCTGCTACCCACAAAGCAACCTCCGACAAGTGCGGCTTATCCTGGATTTCCCGCTGCACATCACATGGAGCCAGGCCTCTCAGTCAGGCGCTGTGTGATCGGGACTTCTCGCCCGCGCCCGCGCCCTCGCCATGGGACAGGGATGAATTATGCACAAAAAAATGAAAAGTTAGGTTCTTGAAATTGAAATGGGGATGCATATTTCTTTTTAATTTGGATGTAATGCTGTCTGGGACTAGTGGTGCAATTGAGCAACAGGTGTCCCATTAGAAAACTAGAGAGAGTGAAGCTGAAGATCATGCACTTGAGTGTGCAGGGATGTGTCTAAATCATGCAACGTGTGTTTTGAATTTGATGTTTCCAAAATGTTGGGATGGGGTAACATAAGGCTGGATAAAAGTTTGAAATTTGAAAGAGCTGTAGTAGTAACATAATTAGGTCCAAAAGGTGCAGGCAGGTTAAACAGGGGGACACACTAACACGGGGAGGACATGCAGATTACTCATAAAAGAGAATAGTCTGCATGTGTTCCCAGTGTTAGCGTGGACTCTCCAGGTTTAGCTCCTTTCATTATACATGCCCGTATGAAAAGGGTAGTCTAAAGAGTAAATGACTAAGCAAGTGAATGGGTGTCTATCTCTGTAAATAACTGGGCATTATTCAGGGTGTTTCTTGCCTCTGGCCCATAGTTTCTGGAATAGGCAACCCAAAAAAGAGGAAAATGTATTATTTTGTATGGACCACTGTATCACCCAGGAACACGTCCAGAAGACAGTGTCTCTTACAGAAAATGCCATTTACTATTCCACTACATACATGTCACACCACAGATAACTTTTCAGAATTTCACAGGACAGGATGCACTATGAAAAAAAGGATAGTCTTACACCATCATATCAAAATGGGGACGCACACCTCTGGTTAATTTAGCTATTATACTCTCTGTCCCATGTGCTGCCATTGTGCCTTTGTCAACAGGTTTTCCCAGGAGCCAGTGCTCCAGAATGGCTTAGTTTATGAGGAGCACAGCTTGTTAGTTGTGACACTATGATTAGATTCTCACTGGATGTTCCATTAAGTCTGCACCACCTGTAATTTGTGTTCAAACAAAGCTTTTTCTTTTCAATCCCACTACCCTCTTCTATTTCACAAACAGATGAAAATGTGACAGAAGACCTATTGTCTTGGATTTCTTTGTA
>JAVQKG010110427.1:0-10412 GCA_036025885.1 Hypseleotris bucephala
AAATCCACCTGAGTAGGCTACATAACATGGTAAAGAGGGATATATAGCTATATTTCCTGCAGTTACAAGTCACTCAATGTTATCTTTCTGAATTTGTCAGAAAGAATAGCACTCAAGACCTAAGAGTGTGCTTAATCCGCGGCTTGTGACATTATTTCTTTGTCACCTGTTAGAGTCTGTACATTTTCTTCCTCGACAAGAAAGTACAAACTGCTCCCACATAATCCAACCAACTGTAGCATCCTTTGTACCAACTTCACTGCCACAAAGGATCTAATCTGCATTCTGAAATTCACTATTGGCAAAGCTCAATAAAGTTTGTATCTATTGAATCCACCTAATGACAACATTGGATAAAACATCGTGAACGCACACAATTAGGCACAAGATTGATATTTTAACGCGTTTTCCGTTCACAAAAAAGTTAATGTTTACGATATTCTGTAAAATACACAAGATATTGGTTGAAATATTTCGTTTACTCGCCAGTGGACGGTGTTGTAGCTGCCGGTTGTTCTCAAAGAAGAGGTCGTTCCTCCTGTACGCGACGCTTCGTACGTATAGACCTGCTCACATCACTTTGTCTCCGCTTCCCAATGCAAAGACCCCCAGTGTACGCGCGCTTCGGACATGTTTACCTGGTTTTTACTTTACTATAAATGTCTTCTGAGTGGCTGAATGCAGAGAGGATGCACAAATGAGGCGCGCGTCAAAGCTGTCAATTAACTTTATAGACAATTAACACAGCTTTCCATCGTCGTTATAGTTGAAGTATGAGCCTGTCTGAGAACTTAATGTGACATGGGTCACAGACACAGCCTGCTTTAATGAGAGAGGCTGCATATGTCACGTGTAACATAGACATGGTAAATCACACTAAATTGAGAAAAGGAGTGAGGGGACAGCGAGGTCCTAGTTCCTTCATTTTTATCTGGTACAATGATTAAACACTTTATCACAAGGCTAAATGCTTCTGCCCAAGATGATTCAACAGCTTGAGAACATATGGTACCATGCAGAGTTGTAGACAGAGAGAGTTATGACAACTCCATTGATTACAGTGGGCAATTTTTTAAACAATAACCTAATGCAATCTAATATGAAAATAGTTCCAGGTTCCTGGAACTATTGCTATTCAGATATGAGGATTGTGCTGAGGTGGAACATGCATCATTCAAATATCTGGCCCTTAGTTGTCTCAACTCTCTCTATCAACAGCTCTGGCTCTGGTACCATGTCTCTGCATGCGTTGCTATGGTGCAAACTTTATGCAGCAAGATCCAATTTTCTGTGTTTTGTAAAATTCTGTGGACTGACAAAACTCCACAAAATAGGCTATATAACAATTTCTCAGTTGTTGTAACTTTCATATGAGCTGTCCACTGTTACAGTATGGGCCTTGATAAGGTAATTTTGGCTCTAATTGAACTATGATCTCAGTAGGCGGAGTCTGCAGATCCTCTCCATGTTACCGTAGGTTCTCTCTCTGGTTTCATACCACCATTTAAAGACATCCATGAGTTAGAAAATGACTCACTCTAAATTGCCCTTAAATAAATGAATGAATGGTATTTTGACAGATTACCTGGATACAGTATTTAACCTTCATGCCTGCAATGGCTCCTGTGCCTATAGCAGGTCCAATTATCTATAGAGACAACACAATACAGGACCCCTGCTTTATGTAGTTCCCTTGTATGTGAGTGATTGCATACACAGACCCTATAAACTGTAAATGTAAACAAGGTCACACAGGTACTCCTCACACATTGAATGGTCCTTGATTTTTTTTAGTTACAGTAATGATAATATTTAACATTTAATCTAAGACACTTAATTAAGACTAACTTAATTGATTGCATTATTACTTTACCTTTCAATATACCCAAAGAACTTTACAATTAAGTCCATTATAAGGGACTTAATTGTACCACCAAAAAATAATCCCACAAGCACATTTGCTCATAGGCTAAGTGTCTTGCCCAGGGACACAACAACAGTATGCGCTAGGGTGGGGATTGGAACTGATGACCCTCTGGTTGCAGGGTGAACATTTCCACCGCATACCACCACTTAATGCAATTACACAATTTCATTCATAAGCAATGCTGATTAGGTGTCTTGCCCAAGGACATAAAAACAAAATGCACAGGTGTGAGAGGGATTCGTACCTCCAACCCTCTGCATTGAGCCATTGCAGCCCCAGAAACAAGTCCATATAGGTGTCTTGCCCCATGACACAAAAACAAAATGCACAAGATTCCTTCCACCAACCCTCCGCTTTACCACTTAATGTAATCACTGCCAACCCAGAAACAAGTCCATTCTTAGATCTCTCACCTGTTGTACACTCATTGCCCTTGACAACAGGTTTATATGAAGGATGTTGAACCTTGATCTCCTCTGCTTTGGAGTGCTATAAATCTATATACCCTTACCCTAACAGCATATTTGACTTTTCCCGTTTTAACTCAGGAAATCTTGAGTCTTTGGACTTTTAAGGCTTCTGACTCATGTACAGTGCAAGTGTTTCCTGATTTCTTCATCTTTTGCATGTTTGTTACACTTGAATGTTTCAGATCACCACAAATTGAAATATTAGACAAAGATAACAATGATGAACAATGATGAAATGCAGTTGTTTACCCAAATGTACAGGACCCTGTGTGAAAAGGTAATTGCAACTGTATTTTGTGTTTACTTATGTTGTCTTTGTCTAATATTTACAATCATTTGGTGAACTGAAACACTTAACTGCACCAAACATTCAAAAGAATGAGAAATCAGAAATAAGTTTTCATACCACTGTACTGCATACCTGCACAAATAACGTAAAGTCAACAGTCAGATCTCAGGAGACACAAACATAAATACATAAAGTGAGAGGACTAAATCACTGGAGCACAGGTGTTTTGAATGGGTTAATCCAGGATATGAAAAATAGCAGGGGAAATGAAAGATATTACAATCAATAATTACAATTATTACTATCACAATGGTGTTAATGAAGCCTTATACATGTGGGTTTCATGTGAAGTTAAATGTAAGGTTTGCATGAAAAATAGACAGTAATTTGACCCAGGTTCGGTCAGAAAATCATTTCATTGGAGATCACAGGCACAGAAAAACCCTCGACCGTTTTCTGCTCTGTTTTACTCCATCACTCTCATTATAAAAATCCAGAGCCTAATTTAAGGGGGAACCAGAGGCAACAGAATCCCTTACTTCCCAATTTAGGACCTAAACCTTTTTGACTGGATCTCCAACCTCTTGACATTTTTAACCAGAATATGTTTAAAATTATATATAGACAATTATCATGCAAAAATGTGAAAATAATATTTATAATTTGAAAATAATTCTTACTTAAATTTGAAGCAACAGCAAATGTCCCACAGTCTGGCATTACTTTTTAAACAGATTAGTTCATATGATAAAGGATGTCATGTTCCCTTACAGACAAATTAAGTACTCTACAATATTCATTCATTCACTCCAGTCACACATGCTTGATCTGTAGCCACAGCTGCCCTGGGCCAGACTGACAGAAATATGCCAGCCTGTCATTCTGCATCTACATCCTCTCATTCAATCTTATTCATACAGAGGCAATTGTAGATTTTAAAAGGTTAATGTGCACCTGTTCTAGCCCTTTGATTACTGGCTGAACACAACTGAGCCACGTACCTAAAACATGCACAAGCTGAATTCTTCTAAGTCCTTCTAACCGAGATCCTGATGTGTATTTGAATATATCTGTGATGTATGGAAATTCAAATTCAAATCAGCATTGGGTCAGCTGGTATGTGAGTTAATTAAGTCACAAGATGAGAACTTAAATAGTTTCAGTGTTCTGCTTATATGCAACCTCAATAACATTGTTAATTAAAGATGCACTACCGGATTTTTCTCCTTGTAATTGAGAAAGAAATAATAACTCAATGAATAATAGAGCATAACAGAAGTCATCTGATTAAAAAATGAGACTTTCAGACCCTTCACTTGCTGAAAGGCTGTATTACAAGGGTTTTTGTTTAAGGACGAGGGAAGGAACTATATTAACTGCAATCCCACAGGACAGGAATGCATTGATTGGTGATACATCCATTTCTTATCCAGAACTAGAATCAATCAGACCCAATATGAGGGAAGTGATTTCAAACACAAAAATGTATATGTGGAGGACTGATTACCAAGACAAGTAACACTGATTACTTGATCTCAAACATGTACAACCACCATGATGTCGAATAGGCAATCATGTTCACATTAAGCTTAAAGACAATGGGTGTTGAAGTGAATGACATTAGACAAGGTACTATTTATACAGACAAGTTAGCAGTAGAGAAAGTATAAAGAGTAAATCCACTCAAAATGATTCTGAAATCTACAGCACTTTAAAATCACTGAATGCACTTTAAACACATATGCACTTTATAAATAGGCACGTTAGATCCTGTGTGAATGTGAAACTGTGATGTAATGACCTGTTGAACTGCATAACTGTTGTGTTTTCTTGTCCTGTCCTAAAGGGACTACGAATGTAAAATAGCTGTCTGCTAATTTCGGAACATTTACATATGTATTTTTGTACTGATGTTTATTAATGTGCATTGTCCCTTTTTACAAATAAATAAATAAATAAATAAATAAATAAATTAACTAAAAGCAATGTAATGTACACATTTATTTTATGTGTTCATTTTATTTCAAAATCTTTATTTATTAAAAGAACACACCACCGTTTTTTTATATTCAACTATGTTTTTCTCTCCCTTCAGACGAGTGGATACATAACTGTCTCATATTGATGCGTGCGGTCAATTCTTGTTGCGCGAGTTTTTAATGTGTTAGCCGTAAGCTTATCCCATGTATTCCTAATCATCATGGCACACACTTTATTTGGGGATTTTGTAACTAAGGTGTCAAATACCCTGTGAATGTCTTTGGGGTGCCCTACCTAAAGCCCATAGTTGGTGAGATAAGATATGCCTAACAGTAATTTAAACTAAACACTGTGGCAAAGAATAGTTATAACAAAATGTAAGGCATTTAGTTTAAGTAACAAATATATTTTTACATTGACGTAGTTGGATATAAGTCATCTCCTGTGCACAAGTGTCTTATATTATAGCCTTCATTTTATTCCTAATGAGCTTGAGTGGTAGTAAGCTTTGTAGTGTAGTCTAGTTGAATACCCAAGAAGGCCTTTTGAATTTGTCATGATACAATCGCTGCTCAGTACAGGAAGAACCATTATGTGTTTCTTATAGATCTTTTAACCCTGGCATTCTTGATAAGCCCTCAGACTTATATTCAATAAAGTCAGTCCTGCCTGTTTAGCCAATGTCTCAGCCCTGGATTGATTCCACATTAAAGAACATGCTACATGTGCCCTGTGCTTTGATTTGTTTGCTTGATTGATCTGAGAGGGTGTTTAGCTAAAGAGAACATCTCATTTGTATGGAGGTGCATTACTGCCAATGTGACAGGTTAAAACGTGCCCCATGCTTTCATTCTGCATTCTGCAAGTCTAGTTTATGATAATATAGACCGGGGCACATGTCAAAAATGTGTCTTAATACACAGCTAGCAGACCTTAATAATAGATTTGTATTTAATGGTTTTATTATCAAAATTAAGATTTATTGTTTACCTTTAAAAATGCATTTTTATGCATTCTAACAAAATAAATGATGCACTTAATTGCTATTTCCTTGCTGAAAACTGAAGACAGAAACAACTTAAATTATTACCAGATTAAACTTTTATTAAATAATCATGATTTAGTCCTATTTCTGAACAAAATTTAGACCTGGTTTAGTTTTTAGTTTGAATATAGCCCCAGTTTTGACCAGTAAGTCAACAATGCTTCTCAACAAAAACTGAACTGAAGTTTTCTTTTAGTGAGGTTACTAAAATATTGCCAAATCATTATCGCAATATTAAATAGATCACATAGTATCACATAGTTTTGCTTATTATGTGCAACCCTATTTAAAAAATGAGGCCAATACAACATCTCTATCTACAATCATATGCACATTTGAATAAATACAAAGGTAATATAGTATAGTCAAAAATATAGTCTGAACATGTCCAGGTCTGGACAGAGCAGCTTACAACAGCTACTCTACAGTTAGGCTATTTCTGTAACTTGACCTATGCCAGGGGTAGCAGCTCTTTTCTCGGTCAGATGTCGACCACACATCCAGGAGCATTGGATCTAATGGCATCAGATATGACTTTTGCTCCGGACTCTCCGACACCATTGCCCTGCAGGCTAAAAACAAAGAGAAATAGGTTGGATTACAAAAGTCCGATTTGAAGAGGGAATAGTCAGTTCTTGGATGTAGCTGCTCAAGCTAACATTGCCATTTAAATGCATTAAGAATTGTGCTAAGGTGGAATTCTTTAAAGGCTGCATTGTTTACATTTTTTGGGACCTCTTGTATCTATATGGCTCTGGTATGAATTACATTATGCAATAGACTCTTACTTGATGTATGTTAATTGGTGATTTCCTTTCAAAGCTGTTGCAATAAATATGGCTCCATCCATACCCAAAGAGTTCTCTTGTAGACTGGAAGAACAAGCAGGAGTTTAAACAAAGATCATTTAGTGGGAATGAAAAAACAAACAAACATAATCAGTCACCTGCCTTGATTTGGCATAGTTTTTGCATCAAGTGACCTTCCTGACACTCCTCTCATTTTGCCAGGCTTGGGAACGGCACAAAGAGCATACTGATTTGTGAATGGGGCTATAACGTATTTATTGTATAAAGGTTTCAACAGAATAACAGAAATGCACTAATCTAATAGTGTCCAGAAAAGAACCACAAGTACAATTGCATTATTACTATTATTAATCCTGCATTTCTCACAAATTCACCAAAAGAAATCCATGCTGCTTACTTCAAAGACTTGAGACTCCTGTTGCTTTTCAGAGCATTAGCCAGTGCCTTTGCTCCCTCGATGCCCACAGCGTTTCCTCGCAAGCTAACAAACAAAATTCATTATGAGCGCTTAGTGGTCTTACTACTGTAATTGTATGTGCCACTTGTTTTTACAGCAGGGTACAGGTTATTTTTGTGTTTAAAATGTGTATCCTAAAAATGATTGATGTAACCCCTGTGGAACCTGTTAGCCACACCAGGATGCTTTCACTAATGATCTTTTTTGAGTTTGTCACATGTCGCCACATGATAAAATGATGAACTTACTCCAGCATTTGAAGGCTCTTATTGGCTATTAAAGACTCTGCTAAAGCAATGGCCCCACTCACACCTGCAGACACCCCCTGCAGACTAAATAAAGAGAAATCATGTTAAAAATGCTATAATTAGGCCTTCTTAATTCTTCTTATTAAAGATCCTAACCATAGCGTGTGCAGACTTGAGTTGGCTTTGAGGGCTTCTGCGAGAGAAATAATGCCTTCGTTTCCAATTGTATTTTCCTGTAAACTACAAAAAACAAAGCAATTCACATAGTCAGACAGCTGCTTTGGTTCTGATCAACACAACAGTCAGTCTTTGCAATTATAACTTAGCACACTGAGTTTTTCAACAGAAAATAAGGCTGAGAATTCTGACAATAGAGTATTGTGGCTTTTGTGTAATAGACTGACACAAAGTACGATAACAGGAGCAAAGGGCTGTATAGTTCATAGAAATCACACTCTCATAGCAAGATAAAAATACATAAACACAAAATGAACACATAAGCAATGGAAAATCCTTGACACAAAAGACTCGATTACTCCTTACTCCAGGAGCTGCATTGTGGTGTTGTGAAGCAGTGCCTGGGCCAGGGCCTTGGTAGCAGAAGACTTAATAAAGTTCCATTGCAGACTGTAAAAAAGAGAAAAAAAAATCAACCATTGAAATAAACAAACTAATGCTGTGTGTCATGACCTCTCACACACAACCAACAAGGACTCAGCTGCATCTCTATCTCGAGAACGCTTCATGAACCAAGTTTCGCAAAAAGACTAACTTTAATTTTACCTAACACCGAAATGTCAAGAAAACCATTTACCGTTATATGATCATTTAAAAACATCTAATAATAATATTTACATTCGTCAAATGGTAAAATGGGTATAGTTTTCACATTTCTCACATTTTATATTATTTAGACAATATTTCCACTGCATTTATTCTTATTGTACATGGTATTGTACACAGCTTGGGTCATAATGCTTAGATTTTGAGGAAGGAAAAGTCAGCAATGGACCAAGAGAAACAATTAGTTTTTAATGTGAATCTGTGCACCATCAGGATCACGGATTTTTTAATGGACATTGTGTTGAAATTAAATGTTGCACTTGCAGTTGTCAATGTTATCATGTTTTGTAATATAGGTCAAACCACACTCAATGACTTTTTGTAGTAAAATGTATAGTCTGAAGCCTAGATCCCGCCCTTATATTGGAGAATGTTTATACAAATATTTCACATTGTATGTTGCATAGTGGCCTATTATCCACGCCATTGGGAAGCTGTGATGCAGAAAACACTTGAATGGTCACATTGTCTTCCATTTCGTCAGCATTAGAAGCTGCACTTACTGCAAAGAGGTAAGACCTTGATTAAACTTGATTGCGCCGGCTATAGCTCGAACCCCTTCATCATGTAGCAGGTTTGCGGTGAGGCTAAAATACACATAAATGAAAAATATGAACAGACAGATCCACAAGGTTTGAAAGAGAACATTACAGTCCATCAATGTATGTTACAAGAGCCTAATCTTATACTCAAGTTTATTGAAGAGCTTCTGTGTTGCAAATACAATGTTTTTACCATGATAAAATGTTGTTTTCTCATCCATTTAGTTATCATGTATGCTGACCCTCTCATTAACTGAAAACAAATTCAGTCTAAGTAAATCCATCAACATTCAGCATACATACTGAAGGTTTAAAAGGGCATTTGAACAAGGTTTTTAGTGTAGAAAAGCTTTTGTCTCCCAGTCCAACAGACTTCTTCAGTTCTGGTCCGAATTGTCCATGAGCTCTAGATTTATAGGCTGACTCCTTAGACATGTTAAGGTTGGTTTTATGGCCGTCTATGTGACCTGATAGGGGAAGATATGAGTCCTGCCTGGACATGCCCGGACATGCCAGGACCTACCATTGGTATGCTAATGGATCTCCACTAGCCACAGTTCGGTAATCGAAGAAAATTTTTAACTGACCTAATTTTATTTTAAAGCTGCACAACATGATTTTTTTGTCCTTGTATTTTAGAGTGAGGGAAGGAATCATATGCTTTCATAGGACAGGAACTCTCTGAAAGGTCAATACATCCATTTTCTATCCAGAACTAGAATGTATCAGCCAACTCCAGATCTCTATATATATCGCTACGTTATTCTCATACCTCCTGGCATGTGTACATACTTTCTGGTTTGTGTGAGACTGTGGTAGAAGGTTGCAAAAGAGAGAGAAATTAAGGGTATTGCATCATTGAAACTACATTTTTTTAGACAGATCACTTTTATAGTCACAAGGTAGTGCAGGTAGTGCAGCTTTAATCATAAACTGGAGAAGGAAGAAGAATATGGGCACATTGGAAATGAGTTCTATGACTTGCAGAGATGGTCTGATATATTGACTCATGCATATGCTGCCTGTTATTTCGAAGGCGCTCTGATTTACAATCTGCTCATAATAAATAATAAAGGCGGCTCACTCCAGCTCCCGAAGAGTGCTGTTCTTGTGAAGGGCTTTGGCCATGTTCTTTGCTCCCTCCACTCCAATAGAATTCTCTCTTAAACTGAAGAAACAAACAGACAATATTTAAAACAAAACAAAAACATAAAATAACATGAGAGAAAACATTACTACTTACTTCAAATACACCAGGCCATGATTACACCTTAATGCTTCGGTTAGCGCAGTCATGCCTTTGTTGCTAATTGAGTTGCTCTGAAGTCTAATACAACGAAAGCTTTAATATCCACCTCCATGTAACATGTATGTTCTAGTGAATGAATGAATCGTGGTGAGGAAGATACTTACTGTAAAGAAAGCAATGTGTGGTTAATTGCTAATGCATCTGCCAGAGCTACTGTTCCCTTATCGCCAAGCTGATTACTACAAAGGCTAAAGAAAAGAGCAACAAAACACAACGGACATAATTATTTAATGGCTGCAGCAGGTCAGTCTGGGTGACACCCATCAACCTTAAAATGAGACATGACAATGCACTTAGAACTGAAAAAATAAATAAATTAAGGGATAGTTAGAAAAAATTATATTATATACATTTTTTAGTCCCTCCTCTGGCCTCAACAGATGACTTACTTGACATTATAGAACTATTTTAATGCATTTTTTTAAATTTGTAACTTTTTCTTATTTTAGGAAACCTCCGGATTACTTGTAATTCACTTCATTCAATATAGCAA
>JAVQKG010110462.1:0-10492 GCA_036025885.1 Hypseleotris bucephala
CATCTGGAAGTCAGATCTAACTGCAGTTAAAATGTGTTTATGCTCCAGTGTAACTAGTCAATCAATGTATCCATTCAGGAAAGTGTCTTAAACACATTTATTATGCATTTGACTTTATATTGCATTTGTGGCTCTGATTGTCTTGAAAAAGAAAGTTAAAGTTAGTTACAATGTAGTTACATGTTTGTTACACAGTGTATTATATTGTACTTAATGAGACAGATACAATGTAGTTAACGGATAATGTAAAATAAAGTGTTACCGTTTTCTTCTGGTTGTGAAATATATAGTAGACCCCATTGTTCCTTCTTCCAGTACGGTATAGCCTCTACAGCATTGTACAGTTGTTAAAGTTGGGTCTAAAGTGCTCTGTTCAAACCCCAGTCTTACTCAGAGCTGCCAACTCATGCTCCAGGACTTCTCCCTCCGCCTTTCTCCTTAATCTGGCTCACAGATGGAGAGAGCACACAGGCACCAAGCAGCAACGCACCTAACTCCACTCAAGGGACGACTTTATCATTTAGACCAAAAGGGGTGGCTTACTGACCAATATCTACATGTTAGGAGGACAAGTTGTGATGTTTTTGGTTTAGATTTAGTAGACTATGGGCATAGTTTTTTAATGTTGTATCTAGTTTTGTTTTGATTCAGGCCTTGTTTATTCCTGGTTTGTGCTATTTTTTGTTCTAACTTGGTGTAGTCCTGGTTTAGACCTACTTCATATCTAGTTTTTACCTGCTATTGAATCGGTAACAGACCTGGTTTAGTCCTGCATTACACCTTGTATTAAGTCCTGATTTAGTTCTGCTAAAGACCAAGTTTAGTCCTAGTTTAGATCTTGTTTAGACCATAGTTATTGTTTTCTATCATGCCTAGTTTTGTTCTGGTTCAAGCCTGGATTAGTCCAGGTTTTTTTTGATTAGTTTAGTTCTACTTCTTGGGTTAATACTGGTTTACATTATTCTCCATTTTGGTTCTGGATTAGCCCTAGTATGGCCTTGTTTTAGACCTAGTTTATTACTTTATACCCGACTGAAGCTGCTTTACTACTATTTAGCCTTTCTTAGACTTGGTTTAGCCCAGCATCATTCTTATTTATATTACTTTTGGGGGCTGGCGTCACACTAAAATGCTGTAGGGAAAACTGTAACATGACCTGTGAAAAAAAAACTCAAATCGTGCTAAAACCAGAAGTGGAAAATACGACTCAAGAGATTTTTTCCGCTTCTCTGGTCCTTCAGACAAACGGTGGCTTCCATGTCTGCGGACTATGATTGCATGTTCGCCCAAAGATTCATATAAACACTGACAGAGTAATAAAGCTATAGTGTTTGTGGGGTATTTTGAAAGGAATTGTTTCACGCTAAAGCCAAAGTAATTACTAAGACATGGAGTCCGACCACATAGGCATTTTGACAGGGCCTCATAGACTCACAGAGGAGGTTGTGGTTAGCGTCTATGGCAGAGCAAACAGGCCAGAGCGGCGCCTAGTGTGAGAGGGTGTTTTTTGAAAAGGTGGTTTAGACTGGACTTCAATGTTAAAACTTTTATTTCAAGCTAATGAGAGGCACACTGAAATATCAAAGGGAGTTTTGCAGAAAGTTTAGTTGTTGTTTACAAAGCCACAAATAGGTCAGGAAGTGTACACAGATGGCTGTCCTCAACTGACCTTAACACCTATAGTGGAGAGAATATAATTTGTAATCTTGTGTTAGAGAAAATCCATATTTTAATAGTTCAAAGTTACACTATCTGATTTCTTTTCCCTTTGATTCTGGCAAAAATTATTATTCAGTTATTACTACAGCCTATGTCATCAGAGAAAAAATGAGACTTTGAGGTTACTTGTGGGCTGCATTTTAAGGAGTTTTGTTTTAGAGCAAGGGAAGGGACTGTTTAACCAATTACACATTTTCATAGGACAGGGGCAGTCTGGTTGGTCAGTACATCCATTATCTATGCTGAACTAGATCCTATCAAAAATAACAAGTTTTGGTCACTGAATTTTCTGCCATTTTATGAAGAGTGTTTTGAGATTTGAAGATTTATTTTGATTTTTCAGGGCAGATAACCCCTTAAAGACTGGTGGATAAATTAAATGTTGGGAACCAGAATGTTGTGGGTTGGTTTTGCTGCTGAAGTGGTGATGGTGGAGAGTGGGATGGTTTGACTTCTGAGTTGAAAAAAGGAAAATGGTAAAAAATAAATAAATAAATAAATAATAATAATATTTTAACTGTCTTGACCTTAAAGTATATAATAATAATACCCATTAACAGCTGTTCTGCCTGAATGTTTTACTATTTTGTGCAAACAGCAGCAGAAGCTATCACACCTTTTAGACTTGAGAAGGTGCCAAGTACATTCTTCATCTTTGAAAAAAAAGCATTTACTTTTCATAACACTAAAATGTTGCCTGTTTGCTGGGTATTTCTGAACTTGCTATTTTGCTACAATTATAACCAGAATAACATTACAGCAAATAACCTTTGCACATCCACCATATTAGTAAAGAGGGAATAACATGTATAAATTGACCTAAATTGAGCCCAGTTCCATCGTCTAAGACTTCTTAGTTAAGATTTTATGCAGAAAAGGGATAATTATTACTCATAATTTCCCCAAACAAAAGCAAAACTATGTCAAAATCTACTTTTAACATCCCCAAAAAAGTAGGAGCATTTCTTGCAGTTGCATTTGAATGTTAACACAAAGATGGTGGAAGAGAAAAACCTGTGTAAATAATTAATGAATTGTTTGCGTGTTTCAAAGTCACCTTGAGATGCTTTAAACAGTTTATTGATGTATTGGTCTTTTTAGTGGGTCATGAACACTGCCATTGGAGCAAACAGAGGTGGCATGTGGTAAAAAGATTTCATGGGCGACTACTAACAAAAATAGACCCCAGAAGACAGTGAAGAGGTTGTGAGCAGTTTTTTTTTTATGGAAAAAGTGGTGAAATGTTTTAGATTTTGGGGCTGACTGACTGTCCTTTCTGTGTTGGTTCTCTCCAAGTACTCAGCTTCAATCAACCCTTTAAGTAATGCATTGTGAAATCTAATGTTTTCTTTAGGAGTGACTCTCTTTGTGTCACGCTAGCTAAAAAAAAGTTTGGATTAAGTTAAAACCCAAACTGGCAGCATGGTGGCAAAGTGGTTAACAATATTCTGGTTCTATTCCCCTATTCCAATTCATGTAGTGGGAATTTGCTCAGGAGTTTGCATGTGCTCCATGTGTCTGGGTGGGTTTTCACCAGGCACTGTGGTTTCCCCCATCGACATATGAATGCTAATCCTCCAGCTAGTTCCATTGTGACCAAGATCTGGAGATGACCCTCTTGACTGGTTGTAGGGGCGGTCAAATGCAGAATACAAATTCCCCTAGGGGGACAATAAGGTATAGATTAAGCAAGACCAATGCCCTGTCTAGCAGCAATCCAGCAGTAGTTGTGGTTTTACCGTAGGAAGACTTTAAAAGACAGTCTCCAAAATCATGTGTGGATATGTGCACTTACAGTTATTTCCTGCTCGTTAATTAGTGGTGGCTGCAGGCTCAGAACAGCAGCAGTTAAAAAACCTTTAAATGAGGCGTCACACAGACCATGCCCCCTAGAGGACAGCTGTTTATGTGTCTTCAATCATACACACACACGCTCCAACCACAATTACTGAGTAGTGAGACCGGCAAGATATACTTTGCCACCGGCCAAAGATAATATGCTACTTTGCTGTGTTCCCAAACCAGTCTTGCAAATCAGATGTTTGCATGTGACACTACGGCAAAACTTCTGCATTTCAGGAGAAGCAAATGCAAAGTAGGCTGCTGACACTGCAATGTGTGGCATAAATTTATTACAAGTATTTTGAGCATACATGGCACTTTTTTGTGAAAATCTGGACAGCTTGTAAATGAATTTATATCTGTAAGTTTAATTAAATTAAGGGGTGAGTGTGTCTTGTATGTGTGTGTTTGCCTTTGTGTCACTGTCTTTGCAAAAAACTACTATATGTAGTACAAATGAATGTGACATAAGCAATGAAGGGTTTTCTTTCAATATTTGTCTGAAAATGCTAGGCTTGCAATCATGGAAACTTTATTGTCTAGACCGTAGGGTGTGTTCATCCAATAAAAACAGAACAAAAATAATCAATATACAATGATTAGGTAAGAACTGAACAAGCATATGACAAGTTTAAGATGCTAGAAAGACTGACCAAATCCACACCTGGAGATTAAACTCAAATTAAGTATTCAGAAAAATGAGAGTGAGATAGTTCTGCTGGTGGTGATGTGGTGGAGAAGGACAGAGGAAAAGACAGCTAAATAACAGGAGACATAGAGTGGACTGATTTCCTTGTACTGCTGATGTTCCATTTTTCAAGTTGTTGGTTTTGCCAGGATTTTAACTGGTTAAGGTTGGGCCAGGGCCATGGTTCGGGTGTGGGTTAGGGTGAAGCTTCATTGAAAATATTATCCTGAACTAGAATGGTGGTCCTGGAACATCAAAGATATATCAGATCAACTGCTTTGGTTAAATTTAGTCAGAACATCAATTGTTGGCTGAGAGTTTGAGGAAGCAGACTGTGATTGGTTGTGACTGTAAATGAGATGGCAATGTGTTTCTGGTATTATTTCTTTTTATAAATTTGACTTTCCTCATTGAAATTAATATAGTTTACAACAGTTGAGAAAGTTGAACGGTTTCAGAGTATCAAGTCATCACAGAGTTCAAAGTCTCAATACAATAAAAATAATATATCTTCTCTTACAAGCACCAAAAACAGTTTACCATTTCCTAACTTTCACATGACCCAGAGATCAAAGACATAAAGTACAGAAGAACATCAGCTCATTTGCCTGTTTTCTGCTTCTCTGTAAACCCATGTAAACTTAAGATCACAGTATCCACTCACATACTTTCTGATGCTTTGATGTCGTAGCTGCGTGAACATATTTCCAGCTGCTACACATTAACACATGCTCGTCCCGTACGCTTATGTGAACCGCCGTGTCCCGTGAACATCACAAGACCCTCGGGCGCGCTGCCTAACCCTCCAGGGAACAGTAGTCGTAATTTTTGTGACTTAATAAAACTATTAAACCAACTATAAATTTTGAACGACATGAAAGCATAGAGCAGGAGAGGATTTCAGTTTCTTTTTGTCTGTTACAGGACAGCATTGGTTCAGGAAGTTGGTAGTTCGATTATAATTGGTTCATGTTGAAGTTGTGTCCTTGGGCAAGACACCTGACATTTTGGTTTCTTAGTGTGTTGTTTAAAGACTACTTACAGTAAAAAGCACCATTTGTTTTGACACATTTTATTATGTTGAAGTGCTGGATGGAATACCAATTTAGGGCTAAAGTATGTTGAAACCTGATATCTTGATGTCCATAAGTTTTCCATTTTTCATTTTGGTTATGCTGGAGGAAGGAAGTTGTGGTTACAAAACAAACTGAATCCAAGTCAGCTTTTTTCTTTCTTTTTTTTCTACTTCAATTGATTTGACAACCACACCATGTATTATTTTCCGTAGTTAATATTAAAGATACTAATACATTACAACATTGCTTGGAACTTACCTTTAACTTCTATCAACCAATTCAACACTGCAAATAAATCAAAAATGCACTGCCAAAGTTTATACGTTTTTCTAAGTTTATATATATAAGTTTCACTTCACATCATGCTTCCCTTTTCTCCATTTCTGTTTTTGGTTTATTTTTGCCATGTAAGCAGAATGATCCAGCTACTACACTAGATCTTGACTTTTTAGGTTTTCTTCAATCATTGACTTTCATGAGATAAGGAGACTAAAATTGAACGTGTACCTTATTTTTACAGGGTGGTTGCATGTAGATGGATTTTCCGTAGGTGCTCTGAGGAAGATCTAAAGATAATAGTTCCAGCTCTCATTCTTGTTTTTACATAATCCTGGATGAACTAGTAAACAAACCAGGAGGCCAAAGTTATGGGGGTGAGCTGGCAGGGTCTAGTGCATCTTTGTAAACGATGCCACGGCATGCTGGGACTTGGCCCGGCTCTATCGGACGAGCAACTCAACCAAGAGCCAGAAAAGACTTCCTGTCTCTCCAAGTCTCGGATCACTGTACTAGATCAGCTTAGAATAGGACAGGGAAAGGAGAGCTCACAAAAGGGACAAGAGCATACAAGGATATTACATAATGAAGATGAATGTAATCTAGTCCCACGTCTAAGCTGTAGGATGAGGATGTGGGAAGTTGTAAACTATTGTGTTAACACAAGTTGTGTGGTCCACTTATTTGGACTTAATTATTTTTTTACTTATTTTTATTACTTTATTTACTATTTGAATTGTCTTATGCTCTCACTCGAGTTTTACACTAGTCCACATTTTAACTGTATTATCATTATGTTTTATTTCTGTGCAGCAAACTTTTTTTTTTTGTAAAATGTGCAGTATGAATAAAGTGAACTGGAAGTGGATTGAAGGTGTAAACTACAGTAGCATCATATCTAAAGTTGCATTACACAGAAAGCCATGATTTTTGTAAAAATGGTTAGTGCTCTGGCCTCACAGCATGGAAGTTGTGGGTGGAGTCTGCATGTCATCCCTGTGTTAGAGTGGGTTCTCTCTTTTTTTCACCATCCAAAGATATGGATTGGTGGCTTTAAGATGCCCCAAGTGAATAAATATCAGAGTGAATATTTGTTGTCAGTGAATGTTTCTGTGTCAGCCCTGCGACTAATAGGCCACTGTCAAGTGTGTACAGCGCTATGGCTCGCATTTGTTGGGATAGGCTCCAGTCAGTTTCATATTACATCTTACCATATGTATTTCTACCAAACCATACAATTAGACATTTTCTGTGTGCCCTTTAAATTAGAGGATATGTCTGCTTTGAATTTGAGTGGATAAAAAAAATATGTACAATTTTTGGTTGATGCATGAGGAGGCATACTTTCTCCTCATGAAGTAGCTAAGCATTAAAATAATTGAGCTGTTTTTCATCATCCTAGCGTCTTAACTATTTTTATAGAGGCCCTTTAAATAAAAACGCCTCCCCTCTCAATGCTGTGAATGGTGTGAAAACTAAAACTCAACTTCTTTGCTATCTATAAATAGCTTGCCTTATTATTCCTCATTGGAGCTGTGGCTTTAAAGCGTTGTGTGTTTGAGCCTGTGGAAAACCCTTGTGCCTGATCCTTCTCTGTTTTTCATTAAGTTTCTCTGACATTACAAACAGTAGCACTTTTTTATGAATGAAATCATCGCTCATTCGTGGTCTATCGAGGGAAATCAAGTATACAGGGGAGGAAGACAAGTAGAATTATAATTGTGACAGGATTAACTATACTTTACATCCCAAAGCTGGGTCCGATAGTCAAATGCTGTCTTATTTGAGAAAACCAATAGATCAATGGTTCCCAAATACTCCCCCCCTCCCTCCCTACCCCCTACCTCTGGATTGGTTTCACTTTTTAGGAGCTAGAGCTTTCTCTTTGCTGAAAAGTTAATTAAGCACAATAGCAGAGTGATTTTTTTTGTTATTTAATTAAAAAAGTCATACTAAGCATTTCTGAGATGGTCAAATTATCAAATGGTTGAAAGCTGATAAAAGTTAGCGTATTCACCCCCCTTTAACAAAACAACCAATGTCCCAAAATCCAGCAACTCAAATCAAGCTCACTGGTGCTATAATGTGACGCCCACCTCGCAGGATTTTGTGAGCTGACAATCGTGACTGAATGTCCCATAGGAGGAGGAGAGCGAGGGACAGAGTTATCGGAGAGAATTGCCTGCAGCCAGTTCCCATGCCCGGATCACCAGCTCAGAGCAACCGGGACGCTCCTCTGTCCCAAACAATGGTGCACCGAGGAGACCCACAGCTGCCCAACACATTAACTTTAAAACACACATGAGGTCAAGGGCCAGCCAGCTCACAGGGACTCGCCATACAAACTCACAAAGCCCAACAGGAAGTATAGCTAGATGACAAGTGGCAAGACTTTGTTGTAAAAGTAAGTGAAATTAAATCGATTTTTTTCTTGCAATCTTGCCAAGAGTGATATGAATTTTTAGACAGTTTTTCCAACACCCACAATAACAAATAAAAAATCAAACCCAACACCATAAAATATTAATGTATGACGTCAAATTGAAGTTGAAAGCTTACCATAGTATACTTTTAGAGTCAGGTTTTTTTCTATTTCTTTGTTCTAATCTTTTTTTAAGTACTGTGTCAATTATTTTACACTCCAAACTTACATTCTTGTGGTGGTAAGCTACCTCCTTAGCCACAGTTTCCTTAGGGCAGACACACAGCTTCTCTGACCAACGCAAACTAACTCAGCCGTCCATCTGGTATGTTGAGCAAGAATCAAACTATCAACCTTCCAATTAGTGAACTGTCCGTTCTACCTCTTAAGCCTTTTTTTATTCATATCAAAATGGAAATTAATGAGTATCATTCGATTTTTATTTTTATTTTTTTGCTCCAGGACAAGTGACCAGTTTAATTAGCTGCTAAACATCATAGCTAAAAAAGGAATATTCCACTGAGAGATCAAATGGGAGTTTTTGCACAACAGCTGTAGTTGAGATGCTGAGTCATTCAGTTTTTTCGAAATTTAGCGGAAGTATTTCATTTTCCAACTAACTGTAAATCACTTTTATCTGGTTTCACAAGTGACAAACTTATCCTTGATCCTGGGGAGTTGATGTAGGGGTAGCCATGTTTCACTCCCCCTCAACCCTTCTTGTGACAGGCGATACATTCATCAGTCAGACATGTCTCATCTTCCCTGGGCTGGTCTATAGGGACATGGACACTAAAACACATAAAACACACAGACTAGAGGGTGAAAGAGTGTCTAGAGCATTAAATAACATAGTGACCAAAAGCTTCTATAGGCCTTCCCGACTTCAACAAACTCTTAAGTGCATTCCTTTCAACAAATGGACACAGCCCACAGTCACAGAGAAAACACTAAAAAAAGAAAAGATGCAAGAACTGTATGATTCATAACAGTTTGGTCTTCTGTGAAAAGTCTAAATTTAATTGGAGTTCAAGATAAAAAAAAAAACCTCACAAACAGCATTCGGGCTGCCCAATTCAACAGAAAGAAGTGGAGGAGATTGAGTTGGTTTTGCTGCTGAGGTGGTGATGGAGGAGAGTGAGATGGTACAGCTGCTGAGGTGGTGATGGAGGAGAGTGAGATGGTTCTGTTGCTGAGGTGGTGATGGAGTAGAGTGAGATGGTTCTGTTGCTGAGGTGGTGATGAAGGAGTGTGAGATGGTTCTGCTGCTGAGGTGGTGATGGAGGAGAGTGAGGTGGTTTGACTGACACCTGATTTCTATTTTCCATTTTTGTGCTATAGCCTAGTGTTTTGTTTCAGCGTGGCCTTTGCTCTAATATAGCCTAGTCCTTTTTATAGCACAGAAGTTCTTAATTTACCAAATTGCCCCATTAGTTTAGATACGGTATTATTTTATTTTATAAAATCAATCCGGACACAGTTTTGTTTTTGTCTAGTAGGCTATTTGTTCAGTTATGACATGAGTAATTACTATGCTGTCTCAAACTCCTTCCCACAGTCCTGTACAGTAGGGCGCGCTTATGAATCGGACCTGCGTCATTACGTACTGCGTCAGTTTGTGGCGCGCTTTTATCAGCTGTGTCCTGGGAGCTGCATGCTCTTGTCAAACTGGTAGAACTCACGTTATAAACTCTACTACTACACGCTCTGAAAATGCAGATCTACTTCTGCGGCAGTATTCGTGGAGGACGGGACGACGTGCACGTGTACCAGCGTATCGTGCACGCACTACAGAGCTACGGTACCGTCCTCACCGAGCACGTGATGAACGGACAGCTCACAGACTCAGGTCACCACCGGACTTTAGACCTGGTTTAGTTCTAACTGCCTGGTTTAACTCCAAAACCAGAACGTATTGTTGTAGGCTACTCATTTTAACACTGCACACTCATATGTCACTTGAAGTTGTCAAATTTGATTTTTTTTTGTGTGTTTTGTGTATTTTAGCAAGGAAATCAGACAGTTGTGGTTTGGTTTAAAAAGTTTTCATTTTTTTTTTGGCTATTAACTTATTGAGGTGGCCTACTGGTGCTGTATGTAGCCTATTCTATGTCTCAATAGTTTGCGATCTAATGTTCTACTCATGTTTACAGGTGAAAGCTCTGACGTCGGAGACAAATTTATCCATGACAGAGACGTGGACTGGCTCCGACAGAGTGACGGTAAGACCTATCCCACTGAACTACTTCCGCCCATCAGTAGACTGTAGGCCTACTGTAGAGAATCATGGTAGTCACAAACACAGCCTATAGTTTAAATGTCATTACTTTAATGTTGTGTTAATTATTATCTCACAATCAATTTTAATTTGTTCCTTGCCTTAAAGTAGGTTGTTTGTAGTCTAAGTGGCATCCCACAAACTCCAATATGATGTTGCTTAGAGGCAAAGGGAGGAACTAAAGTAAAATT
>JAVQKG010110554.1:0-19820 GCA_036025885.1 Hypseleotris bucephala
AAAGTTTAAGCTTAATTAATTAATAACTTAATTAATATTCATTGCAGATGTACCCAATTTTAATCACCTCTTCCTTAAACCAGACCTGACCATCCCTGAAAGCTTCATCCTAATCCGTGCAGTAGTTTCGATCACAGACACGCACGCACACACGTCAACGCCGGCGATCACATAACCTCGTGGAGTCGGTAATGAAACAATACACTTTGAAACACTTAACTCACTGAATACTTTGCAAAATGGCTGTAATCAAAAGTACACCATTGAAATGTTTAAATTTAATATATCCTCTTACTATAGGGTTGGCAGTTTGAATTGGAGTCCAACCTGTATATACTGTCTGTGTAGTGTCTTTGGGCAAGGAACTTAACCAACGTTATATAAATGCGGTTATGATGTACTAAATGTTTAGGCTGGCTCTTCCCATCCATGTTTGTATTTTATGAGGAGCAGCTGTCAGTGATTTATGAGTTTTTATTGCTGAATGTACAGCGTGGGGAGAGTGTTTTCGTAAACATTTATGTACCTTTCAGGACCTTTGTGGCTTGTTATCCTCTACAGCTTAACCCCAGTTATATTGTACCTTCTATACATCAATGACACCCTTCACTATATATTATACATTATTTATTATATGTATTAATGGTGTGGGATGAACATAGACAGTTAAAGTTAAAGTTCACAGGTTTCTCTCAACCCATTATTTGCTCGGGTGCATTATTTGAAAAATTGTTTTGCCAATTTGAAGTTATAAAAAAGTTAAATCTTTCCCCATTATAACCTACATAAATGCAGCTAATTCAGATTTTAATATTTTCTGCTCTGATTCACTCTGACCCTCTCCCTGTTGTTACTCACAGCAAAGGCCTTTTTTTACAGGAATTCTCAGAAATGTTTTAAAAGCACATTTTCTGAGAAATCTGGCAAATTTATGAATTAGCAATTTACCTCAATAAGGTAAAATGTAAAAGAGATCAGAGGTGTTCAGAAACCCTATGGTCTAGTTTGATATTTTTAAGCTTGATTAAGCTTGTGTGTGCGTCAGTGTGGTTCTCAAAACTGTTTGGGGATGTTGTGTTTTTATTTTTTAATTGATGTCTTAGTAGATCCCTATAGACATGGCAGACACCAAACATCAACTCTTGTTGTAATCAGTCTTTTGTTATCCGCATCACATCTTTTTATTTAAGTAAAATACCATCTTTTCTGCAGTGTATTTCTAAAATTCATGTGGATAGTTCCTTCATAGATGCCAGCTATGAGTCCAAACAGACAAAATGTGATTTGGCAGATAATTATTCAGATTTATTTTTGCCCTGGCAATTTACAAATCTCCTAGTTTCTGTTTAACACTTTAGGTGGATATAAAGTAATAGATCCAATTTCTTCACTCAAAATTGACTAAATGTTTTTGTTACCCCCATCACATCTTCCTTGAGCTGTGTTTTTTTCTAAAATTGTGAAAAATCCACCCAGTATAATCCCATGATATCACCTGTTCAGCTCAATTAGCAAGCCACAACTCCACTCCAGTGCTAATTCAACCCACTATCCTTGCGCCTATCGACTAACACATCCAAGCCATTAATGACCATTTAGTGACTGTGAATGACCCACTTCATTGTTTACAACTCAGACCCTGAGAGAGTCTGTCCTCATAGCAACCCCAGATCCAAAAGGCCAGCTCAGGAGAAGGAGGAAAAGGAGGAAGTCAAACTGTCAGGATAAGTTAGTTCTGCTTTTTCCCCTGGCATTTCCACTGTATTGATATTTGGTTGAAGCTGGCTTGCGTAGATGGATTGCGGATAGTGTTACCAAAAGCTTTTGTGGGATTTCTTGTACACAAACTCAAGGATTTAACAGTGTGAGCCTTACGCAAACATTGAAGCATTTGAACAACATGGAGAAACTGTGGGACTGGTAGTGGATTGAGTCATTCTTTGTACCGAGTAGAAAAAGGAACTTGTGTATTTCGCAAAATGTGTCTCTTTCTTACATTTTCTTTCTAAGACTGTTGGTTACATGCAAGATGTCCTCCAGGAGTGCATTACATTCATTAAATATCAAATTAAAAGTATGTTTGACATGTGTTATAGGCAGGGTTTGACTTTTTTTTCTCACTGGCCAAATTGGCTACTATTGGCCTATTCAAAAGATAGTAGCCTCCTAAGATTTTTACTGGCCACAATTTACATGTTTTAAGTATAATGATACAATATTCATTGCACTGAATGCTATATGTCATCGATTGTGCTTACCTAGTTCTTGTGTGACCAGAAATCCTTAAGACTTCCCATTGTTTTCATGCTTCCTCTCTCTATTTTTAACAATATTTGGGCATAATTGTCTGAGGCCAATGAATGAACAACTTAAAATGACAAATGCAATAGTATTTTTAGGATCTGACCGTTACCCAAAAATATCTTTTGAAGCTATTATTAAAAGCCTGAAATGAAATTGTAGTTGAAGGCTTGATATAGGATTACAAAAAGGCATTTGGCTCCTGAGCTTGAAGTCAAAATGTTGTGTTGTTTGTTTGGTCTCAAAAATATCCTAACCTCAGTCACAATAGAGCAATGGATCTTGAGGATTATAATGGTTTTGTAAGAAGCTTTAAATAGAAATCTTTAAAGCTGTGAGTCAAAAACGGTTCACTTACCCCTGCATGACTGGTCTATATCAGTGGTTCACACACAGCGGGCCGGGACCCAAATGTAGGCTGTCAAAAAAAAAAACTTTAAATGGGTCCTGTAAAAAAAAAACTAGTTAAATATGGTCTTGGTGAGTCTTTCATCAAAGAGAAAAATAAAACATATATATAGAAAAGTAACAAAAATAGCATTCAGCAAACTTACAATAACAACTTCTGGTAAATTTTTAACACCAAGAAATTATAATGACATGGCACTGCTAAACCAGACCAGATATTTGGGCGACTTGGATCCTGATGATTATGGGAAATAAAAATTTGGGTCACCTGAAAATAAGATTGAGATGAAAAGATTGAGAAACGCTGGTCTAAAATACTTTCAACTGTTCCCAACATATAATTAGCCTTCTATTTTGCACATTGGCAAAGTGGTAAGAATTTAGTACTCCTCTCAACAAGAAGAGTACTGGTACATTTCTCTGGCCTACCAAAAAAATATCTTTGGGTGGAATATTGCACATCCTCCATGTGTAATTGTTGGTTCTCTCCGAATTCCTTTTAACTGTCCACATGCATAGAAATCAGTCAAATTGCCTTATTGAATGAATGTTAGAGTACATTTTTCATCGGTGTGGCTATCTGGTCATTGTCCACACCCCACCTAAGGCTCATAGTTGCTTCAATAGGCTGCAGTCACCATCAAGAATATATGCAGAATATTAATTAATGTTGATCTCAATACCTAACATGCTTTTGTAAAACTACTACTACTGTTACAACATCCAATGCTAGTAAACGTCATAATGATTTAGAGATAAATATTGACTCAAAAACACATAACTTCACAGGTGGATTTTTGGTTATTTTCCACCTCTGGTCTTCATAAATTATTTGCAGTGATCTATAGATAGCCAAACAGATTGTAAATAAATAAAACTATCAATTCTGGCTGTAAAACATGAGATTCTCCCCGTGCAGCTGGTCCCACGCTCCACTGTTTTCACTGGGGTTGGTCTTGTTTGTGTTTGCAGTCATAACTCGTCTCTGGACAGGAATAATGTGGGTCCACATTATTCATATCCCTGTATTAACCTATTCATTTGTCTAGGAAAATTATACAGGGGGCTCTATTGAATACACACAACACCAACCCTATGTGCATTTGGCCCAAACATGGACACACCTGTGCAAAGAGTGAACCGATATTAAACATGGCATTATTTAGCAACAACAAACAAGGAAGAGCTGTGAAAGGTTTGTTTTTGAAATGTGATATGGTTTTAGTGGTAGTTTTCATAGACCAGTATGAGGAAGTCTATGTGTTCAGAAAAGCCTCATTTAATAGGTGACAACAGAAGATTCTTTTAGCCACAAGTAGTTATCTAAATTATCTTTCTTACCGAATGGCAGCGAGCAGACTAATGGTGCTGAATTTTGAAAGCATTACCTAATCACAATAGCCCGGATAAATGGAGAGAGGGAAGTATCCAGAGTATCCAAAACTCGACCCAAATAAAATGCAGAAAATGGAGAAGGGTTTGTGTGTGTGGCAGTTGAGGTGATTTACTGTGGCAAACCTGCCTTTTTTACCATAAGATATTAGTTAGAATGTAATTAGAAACAAAAGCTTTTTATTACATTATTTTTGGAGTTGAATTGACATGGAACAATTCAACTATTACTTAATCTTGACGACAACATTTGTACTCTTGCTGTTGAAGTAGGAATTAGACTCATATCTCGGTGAGGAACATTTAAAGCATGCCAGAGTTTGTGCTGAAGGTTAGGAAGGTTTGTATTTTAAAAAGGAAAATTAGCTATGAAAAATCCTTGCTCACATGGTCAAACTTTTAAAATATGTAAAGAGTAGATTCAGACGTTATATAAGAGCATGTTTTGTCAAAGTTTATTAATACAAGTAGAAGAGACATGATTAGCCAACGTTTTTTTAAATGTATTATTTTGGCCTTTTTTTGGGGGGCTTTTTGGACAGTAGTGCAACAGGAAACCATGGAGAACAGTGGGTAGAGAAACTTGGAAAACTATTATGAGCTAGATTTGAACCCACAACCCAGGGGCAGGCACCTCAAGCTCACCCTTAAAGTGCATCTTGATGATTAGCCTATACTTGAGCAAAAGTATTAATCACGAACTTTACTTAACTACAAAGTATTGGCAAGATCAAGTACCTAATTATAAGAGAAACATTGGAGAGAAACATGCAACCCACTTTGCCAACATGCACAAAAAGTGTACCTAAACTGACCTTGGTGGAAATAAATGTAACGCTTTGAGAAAAAAATATGTTTAGCTTTCTGGGCCAAATCGTTATGTAAGCAATCTGTTGACTTCAGCTGGCCAACTAAAATGTTAATTTTGTGTCTAAATTTCTAAACAGCCCTAAATCTCAGTAATGACTCTCTTTTCACACTTGTTAGCCTGTGCTGTGAAGCCCTTTAGCCCGGCTCAGGCCTTCATAGTGACAGATAAACACTATAGTCGGATAGACAGATAGTGAGTGTGATAGTGAAAGACCACTACCGGACCATAAACCTCAGTGCCTGCAGCGTCGACTCAGGGCTGTTTGCTCTAATGGCCTCTTCCTGGTGCTTTCTCTGGACTAAGACCACGCCCCTGGACCCCTGTATGAGTGCCCAGCTGTCTGCCTCTCAGTAAGCCACAGCAAAAGGGCATTACATTAAGAGAGCAGGCGAGATGTGAAAATACTGGCAAAGTTGAATAAAACTGAAGAATCTACAACAAAAAACGAGGGATTTCAGCTGATATGCATTGACATTTGGCTATACAGATGGTTGTGCAAAAAGGATAACTATATTTTAGAAACAGGCAGAGAAAGAAAATTCAATTAAACTTTAGCTCTACTTAATGTTTGAAATGTTTTCCATATTGTATGTCTTGTTTTTGTTGTTAAAAAAGGAATAGAAATGGCTTGGTCCAAATGAATGTATGTAGAATGATCAAATGTGCATGTAAAAAAATAAATATTGAATAAAAAATATATACCTACTACCTTTTGTTCTTATGGTAGTTCTTACCTTAGTATTCTTTCTACCAGTAGGTAGTCTTTTCTTTGTACCACAGAGGTAGCTTGTGTGAGACTGTGGGGTGAATGGATAATGGACTCAATAGTAAAGTTCTTTGAATTTGTATAAAGGCGCTGTAAATCTGATCATCTTTCATTAATTCTTCTGACCTGAACCTATCCCATTGACTCAAAGAGAACCTAAACATCTTCAAGTTTTACTTAATTAAACAAATGGATTCTTTGTTAACACAACACACTTCTCTTCAGCAATTTTAACCCAAACAACAATCATAATTAATCAAGCTTCGTCACTGATTGAGAAGTAGCTGCATTAGTAGTAGCTTACACCATTCATCTCACTCAGATAAAAAGCTACTGAAACCATTCCAGATTTTACATTTAGTTTCACTGAACAGGAAAAGAAAAATCAAGGCAGTGTAGGTGTAACTAAAATAGCACTTAAATTTGTCTGTTTAGTTCTGCCAGCTGCAAACTCACAAAAAACAACTTGTGAACATCCGTTTGTCCAGATTCTTGCGGTTGTGGCACACCACTTTTTGAGGGCACAGGTCTGGCCTCTCTGCTCTCTGCTGCCGACTGGGTGGACATACGAGCCAAAAAATGTTGACTCAGCACTCTAAAAACATGACTCAGGACAAAGACGGTCTGTCTGGTCTACAGCCGAGGACGGACTGTGGCGGACACCTACTAATCCTGATGTTAGGAATAAACAACTGACACTTTCAAAAGACTCTTATGTAATCGCAAGGGTCAGGACTGGGCTGAAGACAGGAAAGATGGATAGGGGTAAGAGAGAAAGAAGGCCCACTGAACAACAAAAAAAAAAGAAGAAAGGGGGAAGAAGGCGCTAAAGGTAGTAGGAAAGTCTGCAAGTATACATAGGTAAGAGTTGATGAAGTGGAAGAATGGAGGGAGCTGTGTAAAAGAGAAATGAAGGGGAAAAAGTAGGCAATTTGATGGTTGGAAGGTAGCATGAAAAGAACATAAGTAGGAAGAAAAATGGAAGAAAAGAAGTATTTAAGGAGGAAAGGAGGGATGGGCAAATGTATGGAAAAAGAATAGACTAAATGAGAAATCATTCGGAGAGCGCAGACCTCCACCAAGGAAGCTAGTTTTATCGATACACCTGAAAAACTATTCTAAATAGAACCTTCGGGACTGGACAACCCTCAAGAAGAAAATACAAAAAAGTGACTTCTCTTTCACCATTTCAAAATCATTCAAATAATCTTCATTTAAAAAACACAAATAGCCTGATTCAAAAATGTTATACACCACGTTTGCAAATGGCTTGTTTACATAGCACTTTCTGTGAGAAGGGTAGGGGAGGGACGTAAGACAGCCAACCACTGTCACTGCAAATTTGTCAGTGCTTCAGTGTATTGATTCAGAGTTTGTTGGCATTCTGTGTGTTCATCCTGGAACCAGCTGTTGATTCAGATTGATCCCAATTGACCCAAATTGAATCAATTGTTCCTTGTGTCATTCACTGCCTTCCTTGAAAATTTCCTCCAAATCTATTCAGTAGTTTTCAGTTGCTAACAGACAGACAGATGGCCAAACGGATTGACAAATGTTTACAAATGAACAGTATCGAATGAAGGGGCAAAGTAGAGAGAGAGAGAGAGAGAGGGAGAGAGAGAGAGGGAGGGAGGATGAGTGCATAGAAGGCAATTTTTTGAAGGAAGGAAGGAAGGAAGGAAGGAAAGAAGGAAGAAGTATAAGTGCCCTATAAAAGAGAAAAGAAAAAAATGGATGAAAGAGTATAGAGGTAAAAGGAATCCAATGCACCTTATATATTATCATTTATAGCATATACAGTCGTTTCCTTCCACATTGCGATGGACTGGGGTTTGGTGCAAACTTTGAATGTGTGAAATAATGAGCAGAAGCAGTGACAGGCTTGGGGCTGGTTTTAGGTGCTTTTTCTCTAACTCTTGGTGACGTTCAGCTCAGACATGTCACTCACATGGACCACTGCCTGACAGGGCTCATCAGGCAAACCGACACTGCTGCTTCTTCACACTAGCACCATGTAGCCGCACAAGCTGTAAGTGCTAATATGTCAGGACACAGACTGGACCTGTTTACAACTGCTGCTAATCTACATGCTTCACTTTTGGCTTGGGTGTGCTAGGAAAACAAATATTCACTTGCAAAAAGGAAAGTCTAAAAGTTGTGCTAATGCATCTTCTGACTATAAGCTTGGTATGCCATGTGTTAATGTTTCAACGGAATAGTGTTTTTATGTTAATGATTAAACGTAATTAGTAAAAAAGCAGGACAAGAATGTGCTAACAGCTACTTGCCACTTGCTGCTACAAGCTACAGGTCCAAAGTGATTTCAAACATAGTCGACTTGAGAGATTTCAACAATGAATAGTGACACTTTCTCACTAGCCACTTTGGCCAGTGGAGTTTTATGTAGGTACTGTATTTTTGTGTAAAAGGTTCTCCTGCCATGTTAATGTACACCCTTATTTTGCAGTGCCTAGTTTCAATAAAAACTTACTTAATGTGACTACATACAAAAAATCAACAACAAATGAGTAACAAGCCATGTGGCCAGATATAAAAAAAAAAGAGCAAAGCCGAGTAAAGTATATGACCTATATGAAGAACATGGATTTATTGGAAGTGTTCACATTTGTGTCACATGAAGTGTCCAAAACAGTTATTGGTCTGAACAGTGTCCAAATGTGACACTTGCTTCACCCCTGGCTCTGACTCACACCTCCAGCTGTCTGATGTCCAGTCGTTTTACTGCATCTCCTCTCACTTCATTTTTACTTGGTATATTTACAGTAGGTCACACCCAGCACATCTGTGACAGGGCTCTAGTCAAGTGAATGAATGCTTCCAGCTGGCTTTCACTGACAAGCCTCCAGCTGTGTGACGAGAATATGCTAAAAACAGAGATTTGGAGATTAAAATTTGTTTTGTAAATGTGGTTTATTAAATACTCCTAATTAGGTGCACCCTCCTGTTGTCATCACATATAGTTTTGAAAAGCAGAAATTCAAATGCAGACCAAATACCAAAATACTGAGAAAATGTCCACATTATTGTTTAAACAACATATTGATACATGGAATTGTTACATTACCCCTCTGTTGTTTGTGTAAATGGGAAGTGTAATTTGAAACAAAACATAATTTGCATAAAGTTATTGCAAAAATCTTTTCTCTAAAACATTTGCCTTGGAAAGGTTTATTTGCAGAAACTGGGGTAGTTTTGAATGAAAAATTGACTTAAGAAAAGCACTTTTCAGGATCTAGAAAGGCATAATTATTAGCAATATCACATTTTTTCTATTGCTGTTTCAAATGGGTGGCATGTTGACATTTATAAGTAACCCTAGCCTTGTCATATAAACCCCCTTTTGGGCAGGTATTTATTGGAAAGAGAGACTAGTCCTGGTTTTTGCTTGGTCATGGCTCCGACAAAGGCATCTTTATGGAGTAAACTGTCACCTTTATCGGTTTGCCAGCATTTCAGAAATCTATCCAAGGTTTGTGGAAATCAGAGGCAGACTGGAACAAAGAGCTGCTTCAGATGACCAGGAAATGACAGTGACAAAGACGAGCCTGTTGATCTGCCTAATGAAAATCATTCCTCTCTTCTTGATGTGGCTCTAACAAATCACACTGAATGGATGTAAACATATGCTATCACAGTATATAGCTAATTGGGGTTTAAAATAGTCATTCTTTTTTTGCACCCATATAGTTAAAATATACAGTATATATACAAAATGCAAATATACCTGCTTACACTACCCAGCTGAGTAATTAGTAGTAGTTTTATGTAGAGTTCAAAATATGAATCTAAAGGAATACAGTATAGCAAAGTGGCTAGGTGGTTAGCACTCTGGCTTCACAGCAAGAAGGTCTCGAGTTTGATCCCCGGACCAGCAGTCAGGGCCCTTCTGTGTGGAGTTTGCATGTTCTCCCCGTGTCTGCAAAAGATGAACAATAGGTTCCCCATTGGGGCCAGGACTCCCCTGAAAAAGAGATTCTGAATCTCAACTTTCCTCGTAAAAAAAGATGTAAGGCAGTGCAAGTATAGTCTACTTCTCCCCAGGCACCTCCTCCCCACCAGAGAAGATTTATAGATGTCGTAAAAGAAGGCATGTAAAATTAAAAAGAAAGATTGGTTGGTTATTACCCGTCAGTGCTCAATATTCACTGATCAATAGTCGTTTGTCAATAGTAATAGACAGTGGTGAGTGGTAATAGGTGAATAACAAAATAATCAACTGTCAAGGCAGTGTTGTGATATAAAGTTTATGACTCTGCTAATCTGGGAAGATCGTTGAATTGTGCTACAGTGTATTTATTTAGGCTCTTCTTCTGACTGCACTGTAACAATAACAGTGGTCATGTTAATACAAGAAAACTAAATAAACAATATTTCAGCTTGGATGTACATGGATTTGTAGTTGAAGACAAATCCATGTTTTTTTATCTCTTCTCATACCTGTCCCATCTTTTGTTTCTTCTGCTGCTGTGCAAGGTGTTGACAAAAAATTGGGAGGTTGACAATGAATCCTTTATTTCTTTCTGCCTTCCAGTACAACCAGTAATGCCTTGGTTTGCAATATCATCTCTGCTATTACTACCATTATAGTCTTATTATTATGTGTTACATCATTATCTAAATTGTTGTTTAATGATCATACAAATGTCAAACTGCCTGAAATGTCACCTCTGTACATGCACAAGAGAAGTCAGTGCATTTCTTATAGTCTGCTGGGATATCTCTCTTAGCTGCACCATAGTCCCATCCCTGTCTGTTTTCATTAAATTAAAATGACAAAGTAGGTGTCCTTTTTTTTGGGTTGGCCTCATCTGCAGGAGCCCAGTGGGTATCGTTGCTGCCCCCCTGCTCTGTTGGCGGAGGAGGGCTAGCTCTGACAGGCGTCCCAGGAAAGGAAAGAGAAGCTGTAGCCTTTTTCCTGTTTAATCTTGTGTGTCATTTGAGGGTGGCACCTAAATAAAACCTTTTTTTATATATTTTCCCGTAGGCACTGCTCTTTTGAGGACATGTGCTGCTTTGATGTGCTGGTAAAATGAGACAGTATTGGTGTTAAACAGTCATCCATTGGGTTTGTGGTGATATTCTTATCGTGAAGCACATGTTTGATTTTATCCATGTGCTGTCCGCTGCAGGAAGACGCACCCTGCTAACAGATTTAGCCACACACACTGAAGTTTGAAGTGGGTTTTGTGTTCTTAGCATTTTGTCAGCCACTTTAAGCAGGATCTGTGTGGAAGAGTATGTGGTTCCACACTGGTCCATTACCACACATTGGTTTGTTCAGCATTAAGTTTTCAGATTTCAAAAACAGCTGGTGTTTATTTTTAATGGAAAAATGCCCATTGGCACAAAGAACTTTCCTGGTTTACCTCTCTGTTCTGTATCCCAGGCAATTCACTTTTTTACTTTGCCATCAAGATATAAAGAGATAATTCAGTGCAAAGACCATTAAAAATCAGTTCTACATTTATAAAACATAAAGTAATTTTCTGGTGATATAAGCTGGACTTTTATATGAAGGGTTTAATGGAATTTTTTGAATATTGCTTAAAATACCCGTTTACTGTTTATTAGAGTACTATTAATGAGGAACACTGAAAAATAAAATTTAAATAAAATAATAAAATAAAATTATTCTTAAATCTGGGACTTTGTGGGACCTAAAAACAATCAACCAATAACAGACTGCCCAGTGCTTTCTGTCATAGGTTGATGGAGGTATCTTTGTCATTAATGGTACATTTATATTGGCAGATGTCTTCTTTATGATGTTCAAGGCTGCTTTATAGTAGAGTGTGACATTGATAAACACTAGTTTCTAAATTGTTGCAAAGAACTCCCGTTATAAATTTAATACGAACAGTGTTGTGTGCAGGTTGTAGTTTTACAGACTGCAACAATTGCTTTTTGTGATACTTAATTTAATCACCTCTAAATAATACTTGCACTGCCCTTTGCAAATGGAGTACATTATGTGTGAAGATCAAGTGAATAGTTGGGATAAAGAATGGGAACAGATCTGGCATCAATCAAAGCCTTTCATTTCTGGAGTTTTTGAGGTTGAAGAAGAAAAAAGCAAGTTTAGTAATGACATCACCCATGGAAGCAGTATTACATGTTTATAAATGCTTCAGTTTTGTTATTATTGAACTTTTGGACAGTTTCTGTTTATGTGATTGTGTCAAAGGGGATATAAACTGTGTCTTTACAGATTGGAGTCAGCTGTTCTCTATAAACATCTGAATGTTTGTGGATTCAGAACAAAGGTCAAAACAGTAACATGTTAAAGCCATATCTCTCGTTTGTTGTTTTGATAAAATGACTTTTAGATCCTGTCCAGAAAGTAGGAGGATCATTTGATCATTTGGTCTTAATTGTTTGTCGTTTGGGAGAAAACAGCAGATGTTGTCCATTGTTAGTGGCTTGTAACTTTCCATTTTCCTGCAGGATGGGTGATGTTTTAGTAAAATATAGTCTGCGTTTTTCAATGATAGGAAAACAGATAAAGACAAAGAGTTTAGTTAAAAGGACTCTCCATTTCTACATTTCAATGTTCCCACAACTGCCCAAAATGAACAAATATACACAGGAGGAGAAGACAAACTGAGCTCCACTGGAGAGAAGCACAATGGTGTTGCTTTTTGTAAACATGTAGCAAAAATCTGAATGGTTTGATTGTGGCCATTGGCAAGTGTGTAACATCAAAATTTTTATTCACTTTTTCATCAGTTACATGACAGTAATTTCTCTGCATATATTAAAATTATAGTTACACATCCAACTATGCTTGATAAGTAAGCTTAATTAAATGTAAAATATTATTGAAATATTTAGAATGTTCTACAAATTTTCAACAGTTCACTTAGATTTGCTTGACAGCTGAGTGCAGATACTGTCAGAGTGTATTGTCATAAAGTATCTCTAAAGGTCACTCCTCAAAGGTCTCCCATACTCTCAGTATTTTTAGTTGAGTTAGATGCTTGTTGTTCTTGTAAAAGGTCAGAAACGCCCAAAGCACCAGATGGATCAAGCCTTCTCTGTATTTTCTCCTAAAATTACTCACTGGATCAGAGTTTGGGCAGAAGTTGTTAATGTAAATGGGGCTATGATGAGAAGTGTAATTTAAGCTTTACATTTTGCCTCATCCTAAAAATTGCAGTGTCAGGATGAAGGGTGAAGAAGAGCATAATTTTTATTACACAATGGGAGCACATTAGAAGACAGTTAATATCAGCCAAATTCAATCTACAGACAAAGACATCCTCTGTTGTATTGTTGTCATCTGAATAAGTTTTTTTGGCATGTAACCCCCTTAACAGTTTTTTGTCTTTTTGCTTTCAGGACAGGAGAGCTTCAATGCCCGCTCACTTGCCCTCCAGGCCCAAAAGAAGGTCTTGAGTAAGATGGCGACCATGGTGGTGGCCAACATGCTAACAGACGACACCAGCAGCGAGATCCTGGACGAGCTCTACAAGACCAGCCGCGAGTTCACCAAGAGCAAGAAGGAGGCTCACAAAATCATCAAAGACGTCATCAAGATCGCCCTGAAGATCGGCATCCTCTACCGTAACCACCAGTTCAGCGCCGATGAGCTGGACACGGTGGAGCGCTTCAAGAAAAAGATGAACCAGGCGGCCATGACAGCAGTGTCGTTTTACGAGGTGGAGTACACCTTTGACAGAAACATCCTGTCAGAGCTGCTGCTGGAGTGTAGGGACCTGCTGCACGCGCTGGTCGAGCAGCACTTGACCGCGCGGTCGCACGCTCGCATCGACCATGTCTTCAACCACTTCGCCCATGTGGAGTTTCTGACCGAGCTTTACGGAGACACAGAGGAGTACAGACTGTCTCTGAGGAAGATCTGTAACGGCATCAACAAACTGCTGGACGAGGGGACACTTTAACCTCTGACACTACTCCTGACCTGTGTCTCCTCTCCAGACTGTCTCCTCCGTCTTTATTTACAGCCATTGTTTACAGAGGCTTTCTTACAATGACCGGGGCTGAGAATAGAAAGGGCCTGTGTTTGGGGCAAAATACATTACATACATTTCTATCAAGCATTTGGCTTAATCAACTCTCTTGTTTCAACTCAACTTTCAGAGCCTAAAGGGCATAGTGCATGTAACTGCTGTACTGTTTTGTCAGAATGAGCAAAAAAATGTCTTATGGAACATATTCTTTAAGTGTTCAGCTCATTTAGGATATGTATCATTTATTTCTTTTCAAGTTTGCAGTATGTTCTTTAGAGAGATTCCACAATTATAAGTCTCAGTCTGGTCTAATCTGTTAATTGTGACTTCATAAAATACATACAATCATCATATATTGATCAGGCATTTAATAACCATTCTGGTGTCAGTTCAAATGCATAGCCACCTTTCTTGCTTCTAGACATACATTTGGTATTGACAAGTGGACCAATCAATGGGATCTTGAGAATAAAGTCTATTAATCTCTAGTTTAATCAAAGAAGGATTTTTATTTTGCAGTTAACTGTTGTACTGGGGAAATTATACTGCGCCATTAACTGACATGACTGAAGGATATGGCTCAAAGATTGTAGCAGTAAATCTCCACCTTGTTTGTCCACTATATTCTACAGATACCATAATATGTAAACTCTTAATCCTGACCATAATCACAATACCCTTCCACTGTCCTCTAATCTGTCAGCCATCAATCACAATGAACTACTTTTTTACATTCTCTCTTATCTCTCCTCACTTTGCATATGTCCGGTACATGTTAAACACATTAAAAACACATTAAAGCTACATTATGTAAAATCCAACTCATGCAGTATTCCTTTAGGCAAAAATGCTTCCCATAGTTTTTTCACATATTGACTATAAACCCAATGAGTTGTACACATTATATTCTTTCTTCATTGCATAAAGCTACAATAAAAAGGTAATTACAGAATATCAACAATTAACTACGTAAACCTCTTTGTGTACACAGTGGTTATATCAAACAGCTGGGTTGTGGGTGTGACTTTCTCATTGCTTTGTTTGGAAATGATTTTAAAACAGCAACATGACGCAGGACTAGGGTTGCAAAGGGGTGGAAAGTTTCCGGTAAATTTCTGTAAATTTTCCGGAAACTTTTCTTGGTAAGTTAAGCTCGGGAATTTGGGGAATTTTCAAAAAGAAATGTACATATTTTTTATCAGAATATATGTAGAATTTTGCAAAAATGTGCCTTTGTTGTAGGCATTTAAGCAAAATACTTTCCGTATTATTTAATTTACCAATTTTTCACTTCATAACAATGCATACTGAGATGTTTCAAAATACAAAACATACATTTTTATGTCCCTAAAAATCCTTGGTGTGTCCCTAAACTCTGGCTTCAAAATTTACCACTGTGTCCAACTAATGACTGTGATGTGACAATAATATAATCATATTTCAGCAGTGGTTTGTGAGTTGATCATTATGACGTCATTATCAACATGTATTTACATCTAATACTGTTTATATAAAGAACAGACTGCATCATGATTAAAGTCTGAGACACACATCACTGAATTAACATGAACAAAACTGACTCATTTTTAATAGATTCAGAATCACCAAGTTAAGTCATCTAGATTTATGTCTCTTTTTCCTCAAACCCCCCTGTTTAACATGAATACTAAAGCTCAAATAAATGTTCATATAAAAAATGTATGTATTGTATTACAAATATATAATGGCAACCTATGTGAGTTTATGGAGTCTGAGCCCAACACTTCATAGACGGATAGACGATACGACCTACAGCGAGATTTCTGCATGTTATAGATGAAAAAAATAGAATAGATTTATAGATTTAATTGTATTTTCATTAATTGTGGTTGTTATGCTACAATACAACACCTCCTGTTATAGGACAACCTTCAGTTGTGTAAATTCCCAGTTTATTCCCATTAATTCTCATTCATTTCCATAAATTCCCATTTATTCCCATGGAAAATTTCCAGCTTTGAAAATTCCCGAAATTTTGCAACCCTACTTATAATACAATGGTCACACTTAACATTACAGCACAGTAATAACATTGTAATTTCTATATAATTACACTCATAATTTCATAGAACGTATTCCGCATGCTTACAAGATAGTAATATAATATAGAATAACCTAGTAAGTATAGCTATGATTAGGGATAAGGCTATGACAAGTAGTTTCATAAAAGTATAAAAGTAAAGAAAATGAACCATAAATATTAGTACCTATTTATTACCACATTATTACCATATTTTTACTGTGCTGTAAAGTCCTACTCACATATCTCTGTCTATGTGGGACTTTTACCTTCCAGAGGCTTGACTATCTGCAGGCGGTCGGGCAGGTAGGAGCGGGAGCCCCCTGAGGAGCTGCATGAGTGCCGGGAGCTGCCGTTGGAGTAGTTGGTGCTGGTGGAAGCCTCTGGACTCGAAGCGATGCTGTCGTTTGGTGTCAGGAAACCACTGGAGCCATCGCCCTCTTCACTGTTGGCCAAGGCTCGGAGTTTACGCTCTCGCTCCACGTCGAAGAAAGGCCGGTCCGATGAGTGGCTCTGCTGACGGGCAGACAGGTTACGCAATGCTGTCTCCAGATCCTGACCACCGGGGGTGCCAGGCTGACCAAGACGTTTAGGTCCACTGCAGATAAGATAATGAGATGTTTTAGAGGTTTTATGTCAATATATACAGTCTTTTTTGGTTGCCATCACAATCTTCTATTTCCCTTTTTAATGCAGAAGAACAATGATAATGTTATTAATCTAAAGAATATATCATTACTGGTAGTTGCAATGTGTTGGTACAAATGTGTTCTTGGGCATTGTATATGTAATTTTTTTTTATATATATGTAAATGTCAGTAACTCATTCAGTAAATAGCTATAGGTTATTTTTTCTAAAACGACTTAAAATAGTAGTATCCCTCTAGATACAATGTAATATACTAATACAAAATTACAATAATGGCTTAGATTTATATTGTGCTTCTATGCCACATGGCTTTCTTAAAGCGCATTCATTCACATCACAAACACACACCGGTGATGACGGAAGCATAGCTGCCATTGTGCGCCTACGGCCCCTCCAACCACCACCAATCACACAACCACATTCATTCATTCATTCATAGGCAATTAGGGTTAAGTGTCTTGCCTAGGGACACAACGACAGAACCAGCGACTCTCCGGTTGCAGGGCGAGCACCTTACCCACTGCGCCACTGCCGCCCCCAAATATATCTATTGTGATACTATCCTAAACAATGAACCTGGCTTGTGATATAACATTTTTGCTTTATAATATTTTTAACAATATCACTTTATCAGAATGGTTTAACACTCCAAGTTTACCTGGCATCTTCTTTATTTGAGTGATTCAAGTTAGTTTTGTCCTCCAGGTTGATGCTAGCGTTGTCAGAGCCGTAGTAGCTGGTTCGGGGGGTGCTGGTGCAGCTGGAGCGGATGGAGGCGGGGGAGGAGCCTGGCACAGCAGGAGAGTGGCATCGAGACCGAAGCTTCACTGCTTTATTCACAACCTTTACCGTTTCAAAAACACGCCACGGGTGCGTCCTGGCAAAACAAATAAAGGTTAAACTTCAGATCAAGTATGTGCAGAGTAGTGTTTTATTAAAGCAGACAACGCAAAACAAACAACAGGACAACAAAGCATCCGACGAGAATATTTTATGGTTCATCTGGTTTAATCAGAATCAAGTGTTTGTACTACAAAATGAGGCTTTAGGTCAACAGGGTTTATGCAAACAAAAGAAACACATTAAGTCCATTGTAAGCTAAATAATTATAAAACTTGCCATCACAGATATTTTTTTACCATGTTGGGAGTAGTGATATATACCAAATACAAATATTTTTACATGTATCATGAATTTATTAGTGATACTGGTAAAAACAAAACACCAGATTTTGGCATGCAGCTTTCACTTTATATTTTGATTTCCAGTTTGTTTGGACAATTATACTTGACATTGTATTAAGATTGTTTGTATGCAAAGTGACTCAAAAACACTATTATAACTCACTTGTATTCTGAAGGCGCTGGTGTGTCCAAGCCCTTTCTAAAAGTGCCCTCTATCTCAGCGGCTAAAGAGTCCATGGGCAGGACAGAGGCCAGAGCAGTGTATCTTTGAACAGTGCTGTTGGGGAGACTCTTGTTTCGTAGATTTTTTATGTCCTCTCTGGTTTCCTGTAGCATGTCCTCACACTCGGAATACTTGTCCTGCAGGTCCTTAAGCTGCAGACAAGACAAGAAAACATCATTGGAGCTAAAACAAAAACATGCTTTCTCATGGTTAAGCCCTGTATTTGAGGAATCCAAAATATCTTACCTCTGATTTGAGTTTGAGCTGGCACTCGCGAGCAGCATTCAGGTGTTGATTTAGCTCTTCATTTTCACGAGTAAGCTACAGACAAAAAGAGAAAGGGAACTTTTTAGCTTGTGTTCATGTTGTGTCTTTGAATGTTTGGAATACAGGACTAGTATTTAATAATTAAGAACAATATTTAGGTTTCAAAGAGATAAACACTAAAACAAAGTTTGGTCAACCCATGACCCACTTTTCAGTCTTGACCCACCAGTTGAAAACCACTGGATGAGATATTATAAGTCCCTCACCCCTTTACATCGAGCCTGTAGATCCACGATCTGAGCGAGTAGTGAGCTGATCTCCTCTTGCTGCCGAACAGAGTCCTCTACTCTCCGCGCCAGCTCCTCAGACAAGTCCACCACCTGCTTATTCACTGAAGCTAAAAGAAAGAAAATCACATACATTTTAGAGCTTACTAAATGTTTTCAAACTTATATCATTTGTTATATCATTTAATACTTACACAGCTCTTCCACACAGACCATCATGAGCTCCTGTTCCTGCTCCTCATAGTTATTGGTCTCAGATGTGAGCTCATTAGCCTGTTAAAACAAATGATAAAATGTGATTTGAATCCAGATACGAAATACACAGTTCAGTCTTATTAAACTATCATTAACTATAATTAATATTGTTGAGGGTTACCCACTTCCAGTCTCAGTTTGCGGTTTTCCTCTTCTAACCCCTTTAGCTTCTTTTGCAGAAAGTCATAGTGGACAAAGTTGCTGAGAGAACTGCAGGACTCATTCCTTTTTATTCTGAAAATAACAAAACAAACAGTTTGAACAGTTTGGACCATAATGAGTGAGATTATAATAATTATAAATGAACTTACGGCGAAAATGCTTCAGAGTTCTCCAGCTCCTCTGTGCTGGCATAAAACTGAAGGAGGTCGTCTCTCATGGTTAGTTCATGTCGGAGTTGAGCAATCTAGATAAGATATTTTTACATTTAATAAGATAAAGGCTTGAAAGTAACGTCTTTCCTCTTAGTTTTATTTGTAAATACCTCTTCTTTTGCCACTTCGAGCTGTTCATCCAGCATCTCATTTCTGGCAGTTATCTCTTGGTTCTGCTTCAGGAGGGACTGACCGATCCGGGCTGCTAACTCAAGGTCACGCTCTTTCTGAAATGTCAAACAAAACACATGTAATACTTGTAGACTATATTGTGGTTAGGTTAGTTAGGGTCAGTGAAGATTTTCTTCTTATTCTTCTTCATGTGTGTCTTACCTCCTCCAACAGGTGAGTGACTGCTTTAATGTCATGGTACGTCTTGGTGACCTGTCCCACTCGCTCGGAACAAAGCACTATGGGAGGAGAAAGAGGTTTTGAATAAAGAAGTTAGATACATATTTTATTCACTATACCATTTTAACAATAGCGTCACAATAATTCCCTTTGTCCAACATAGTATTTGACAACAGGGGTGGGCAATATGGTAAAAATAAAATATCAACATTTAACCACAAATGAAATGCATATCCAATTCAGTGTTCACTACATGACTTAATACATTCTTTTATCAATATGAAAACTGGTATTGTTACAGCAACAAAGACAGCAAAAAGCAGAGCAAAAATGAATGCACTGTCTTACAATTCAACAATCTTCCCAGATTAGCAGACTGTCATAACGTCATGTTATTATTCAATTTTTATTGCCATATCACCCACCCCTATTTAAAATAACC
>JAVQKG010110773.1:0-14810 GCA_036025885.1 Hypseleotris bucephala
ATGTTACTTAAGTAGGTATTGTGTTGAGAAAAGATTAAGAAGTTTGTGACCTGGTTTGCCTTGACTATGTTTGAATCACTATTTTCCACCTCTATTTGAGCACTATTATTTTGAAGTAACGCTGAACCTGAGTACAAATTTTGGCTACTCATCCCTCTTCTATTGACACTCAAGAACAAGGGGTTACGTGTTGGTCTAAATCTTTAATTCCTCTTTGATACACTTTGATATGGGACGAGACGGTGAGTGTGTGAGCCGTGATAAGCAGGGACTTGTCTGACACTTTTTAAGGATTTGTTTATTAATTACTAGGTTGTGTGATGTGTCTCTCATCACTCCAACAGGTATAATTAAGCTTTAAAAGGGCACTGGAGTCTTGATGTGTGCGCGCTTCATTTTGTTTTATCTCCTTGTTCCTTTTGAAGTCCCCTGCAGGCCGGGACGGCAGGTTGTGCACGTATAGTACAATCCGTGGTCAAAGTTTTAACTTCATTTTGCCTGACCTCTAAAATGTCTGCTTACACGCCAGGCTTATCTTGTTCATTGACTGGTTTTCAATGAGTGACAGTTCAAAGCTTTGTGATGGCCAGGTACAGCTGCACTTGAATCAGAAACGATTAGTCAGACTTTTGGTAAGGTTGGCATCTCATAACAAGCTGCCATCATGTCATTAGGCAAGACACTGAATGTGATTGTATCAGGAATACATTTTTTTTATCCCTTTTGCTAAAGGTATGTGACTGCAGAACAAATTAATAAATCACTCAACTGTTAAAGGTGTACAAGATGAAAAAGGGGGTAAAGTAAAATAACAATTATGACAGATTTCCTGCTATACATCTTTTTTTTTCTTTCTATTGCTTATTATAGAAAACGTATGGACTACACCTTTAGATACCTTGAGTGTCCACAAAGGTATTATCCAAATCAATGTATTATTATATAAATTTATGGAATAATTCTGCATACATTATTTGCTTCCTTTTGAATTTTGTCTAGAGTTGTTAATCGTGCGTCCATTTTTTCCACCATAAAATTCACACTCGCCAGCTCGTCTTGTTTATTGAGTGACAGTTCAAAGCTTTGTTATGACCAGGTACAACTACACTCCTATCTTAAGTTCCACCAGCCACCTGCCTGTTTACCAGAGCAGCTATGTGCCAAAAGTGAAAACAAACAGTATAGCCATGTCTTTGTGAATGACACAGCACTATTGACCCAATCCTAAGGTCAAGCAAATTTGGCATATGGGCCAGAGAAATGTTTGAATTTCAGAAGTCCCAGCCCACTTGATCTCTCTAATAAATTGTGGTGTCAGGAGCGACTTGTTGAGTGGGACATCATGTAGGAATGTAAACATAGCATCGCTCCACTTCACGAGCCTTGATCTTCGGTTACAGCTCTCTTGCCAGCTGGACAGATCCTCACATTAACCTTAGAGGAGTAACTGCTATACCAGTGATAAAAGGGTCACATGGCACTATATTCAAAAATGCTTTACACTTAAGGAGTGATGATGAAGTAACATGGGTATCTCTCTGCTATACAACAAGAGTCGATTTCAATTTTCCATCTATACTGCAGAATGCAGCAGCAACTATGGGTCTTAGGTGGGGCAGACCCATTGGTGAGGTATACCCAAGGAAATGGACAGTTACCTTGCAATCTTTATGATAAGTTAAAAAAGTGATAACAGGACAGATTCAACCAGACAGACAACCATTCATTCTCACATTCATTCACTGCCAAAGGGCAATTTAGTCTTACAAATTACACCTCACAAATGAATAGATTTTTTTACTGAAAGTGTGTTGGTATGGGTGATTATAGCTTACAAGAGGAGGCTATTTTAGCATCTTTGTTGTAAAACATTGTCATAGTACTAATTAATCGTTCATAATGGCTAATCACATAAACTGGAAAAATAAATGTTATCTATGTCTATTTATATGCCTTGTCTGTCCAGTCAATGTACTGCACTTCTTGAGCTTCTTCTATATGATTCAGGAGTTGGGAAGTGTGTGAAAAGATAAGAAGTCTACCTGTCTACTTTGGCAGAGGACAGTGCGTCGGCAAACAGCCAATCGCCTGTCACTTCTCCCAGATGCATCCTGCGCTAGTGTCCCCTTCTCATGGAAGTGACTTAAATGCATTCACCCTACGGATTGCACTTAACATGACAGGCTTTTTGACTGAAGGAAGTATCTAGTATGTCAATTATGGGTAAACTTTGTCTCACCTAAATCCCAAGTGGATTAGTTCATAGATTCAGATTAAGATGACTGCATAGGGGCTTATATGTGATTGACATGCTTCATTATACAAGAGGATCAAGAATGGTTGACAAAATAATCTTAATTTTCCAGTATTTAACTTTTCTACTGTTTACAAGCTGTCATTCTATGTTGAGATGGGAAACGCAATAAAATAGTGACAGTCCTACATCAACATAACATATGCCCCGCTGCAGGCATTTCATAAGGAAATCTTATGGAAACTAAATAAGTGGTTGGTAAAAGCTTATGTCATTAGCATTGAGTTATTAGCTGGAGTCTTTCAAAGAGTGCCATTAATAGGTGTAAACACTGCTCAGGTGATGGGAGGAACAGCTTCAATAAGGCACAGAGTGGAAACAAAAACATGTGGCTGCAGAGTTTGGCACATTATTGAGCAAGACATAAATAACCACAGCTACTTTGCTTTTCATCAGACAACGAAATTACAACAAGGAGGAAGCTAGCCGGCTCTTTGGCAGAACATCAGGGAGCTTGAGACGAGAGGGCAATGTGTACAACTCAGAAATGAAGAAATCTGTGTCTTATTATGAGAGATGGGAGAGATTCAGTGTTGTTTTTAGTAGTTACTGTTGTTTTATGAGAGCTGGAAGTCTTGTAACAGAAGCACTAGGCCAAACTATAAACTCTCTAAAATCTTGTACACAAAAGACATGTAAAATCCTATTCACCTGCCCACCTAATAGCATGTTGAAATTCTAGCACTCTAGAAATTAAATATTTATTATAGATATGTAAAGTTAAATAAAGTTAATTAAGGTATCTTATTAGGGGAGGGTGATATGGTAAAAATCTAATATCACAATTTTATTATAACCCTTTTAATTAGAAGCAGAACAATTAATTGACTAAAGTGAAGTAAAATTGATTTGGTAACAAAACAGTTGACTGTAAAATAACCTAAAAATGTACCTAAAAAGTACTGAAATAAATTAGGCCAGCTTTAATGATTTAAAGCGAATGCAATTAATTGACCAATACAATTTTAGTCGACTAGAGCCTCCCTGACCGATTACCGTAGTCAAATAAGCAACTAAAGCTGGAGGATTAGTCTATCATGCATGTTTTAATAACCAGAACACTAGAACAACTCCACACAAATCCTTGTCAAGTCAGGATTTATACCCAGGACCACTTCTATTAGCTTTTGCGAGTACCTGCTATGGCTGATTACAGGCAGTAGATTTTGAAAAATAAAGACTGTAATAGGCCTAAAATATGAGGGACAAGGCCTATACTCATATCTAGTGGTTGTGGTCTATTATTGTCTATGGTTGATGTGATCTTATCAAATCATACCCCCTTTTTCCAGCTGAGCATTTTCCAGTGTCAATGTATGTAAACACCTCACTTCGGAGTCACAACATATCCTGCACTTTCCGTATGATATTTTGCGGTTGAAGTTCTTTAATTGTGTGATGTTGATCTAAATATGGCCTTTTCCCACCCTGTTCACCTCAATACAAACTCATCATGTGCCCTATGTGTAGTGCTGGGTGAGGATGTAGGTTAGGAGGAGGAGACAGGAGCACCCTTGTGCAGACACGGAAAGTCCCCAATTATGTGGTAATTCTAGAGAGTGGTTGTGATATTTATTCTTATTGGCCAAAAGAACTTGGCATTTATGAGACTCACCACAAGCACATTCCCCACGGCAGAGGCACAAACTTCAGGCTCTCTTTGCACTGCGTTCAATCAGATAAATAGGGCTGCCTGCTGCTATAGTGTTGATTTATGAAGTAGATTTGCAGGAAGTCTCGGGCCCCATTTTAATTCAGGTGCTCCTGTAAAAAAAATGAAATTATTTAATTGCCTTTAGTGTATACCTCATCTTTGGGCTGCTTGATGAATATGTTTGTAAATCTCAATGGCTATGCAAACATTACTAAGCATTTCCAGCTTAAATGTGTGATACAATGTAGAAATATGAGCAAAAAAATCTCGAAATTAGGGCTGCATGATATTAGAAAACCATGTCATTTGTGATAACTATGTCCAATAATTAATAACAATATGACTAATTGGAGATTGATTTTGACATATAGTTCAACTGAATGAGCTTTATAAGGCTGTGATATTGAACAAATATGTGTCTAGATCTCGGATGAAAACCACAACATTATCCCAATACATTTTTGTTGATACTGTAATAAGTTAAATATGCAATACACTGTACAGCCGTACTTTGAATTTGCTTAACCTGGATTTAAAGTGCAAACATAAAACTGTACAAAGGCCAGTTTAAATGAACATTGAACATAGAAGCCATGATTATCTCAAGTGAGAGAGTGCATTGTATGTAATCAGCATGCAGTCAACATGTACAGACTGAAAGGAGATGCATAAAAGTTACAGTGGCTCTCAAGCGCAGTGGGTGCACTAGGGTTTCTAAGCTTGTGCCTTCACAAGACGCAATTTATGGCCATTATAGGGTCTATTTTGAGCCAAAGTGATGGATTTTGCTCAATTATTGTCCATTACGGAGAAAGATGGCCACTCAAACCAGACCAGGAATCGCCAGTAATGCACTGACATTGCTGCATGTTGAACTCTGTAACAGCAGTAAAGTGGAATTCTAGTTTAATGTGTTTAATATTTCCTTTTGTATTAGACAAAAATAAACTATTTCTTATTCTACATTACCCACTCACCCATTTACTTTTGATGTAATGATAATAATAATAACAATAGTGCTTCACGATAAGACTTTACAGTATTTACAGTACCAGATGACCTCAACATCAGGGTGACATTGAGAAGATTAGCAAGTACAAAGATGAGCAGAACTGTGCCAGTGGTTGTAGGAGCTCTGGATACCATCATTGTACCATCACAATGTTGAAGAGGTGAAGATCGGCCTGCACACTTGCTGAGAAAGGTCCTGGGTTAAAACCGCATGTCTCCGGTAGAGGCACAGATAACCCGAAAGCCACCAAAAGAAAGATAAAGAGATAAAGAGTGAGAGATAAAAAATAAATAATAATAAAAAATCAAACCGCCACCTGCCGATTTTTTGGGCGATCTTCCTCATCCACATCCACAACCCTTTGTGTACATTTCTTATTGTGCTCTGTCCTAATAATTACTAGGCATTACAATTATTTGATTGTCCTTTTATGACCTTTTAAGATTGTGTATAGTATTTTTGCTTTCCTCAAAGAATGACCAATTATCCCACAATTTCCTGCACTGCTGCCGACCCGACATTATATTACAGCAGAGAGCACTCCTCTAAATAATATTTACTCTGAATATTCAACAGAACTGGGAAAGATAGGATGAGTTAGTGCGCTTCCGGGCATTGGGGACACTGCAGTGACCACGGTCTCGCCAGCTCGGCCCTGGCATCAGCACAAACCTGAGCTAATTGAGATGAGTCCCGCCGGCTGCCAGTGGGGGCCACCGTGGGCATTTTGAATGGCACCGTCGCCCTCGCCACCGACGTTAATCAAAATGCCCGATCAATAACTTCTCAAGTGCTAATAAGCACTGGCACATTTTGTGATATGTGAGGGCCCTCCATCATTTCAACTACTGCGAGATTTATTGGAAATCCATTGTTAGGTCCAAAGTATGAGGTAATGTAGCACTTAGTAAATGAAGTAAAACCAAAAGCCTAGGGTGATTTGTATTTCATTTACAAAGGACATGTCTAATCATTGGGAGCTCTATCTCTCTCCAAACAGCTCTAATAATGATGCCCGTGCTCTTTTATAGCTTATACTTACTCAGCAGTGACGTGGGAGATAACAGCAAATAGTAAGGCCAGACTGAGCTCTTCCTCTTCCCGCCATGGGGGTCTCCTATCCAACATACAGTGATTAAAGTCATGTTATGGAAGCATTAAGGGTCAGGTCATACAATAATTAGATTTGTGTCCCCCTCCACTGTCTCCTCTCAAAGTGATTGGTCTCTTGGTCATCTCACCGACTGACATAATTGTACATTAACCGTTATGGCCTGCCCTTTCTGATCTATATCTCACTGCAATTACTCATTTGACAACAATGCATTGTATCACAGCAATGATTTATGGGTACAGAGCTGTTTATGAGCATGGTATAACTCATCATGTCGTGAAGCTTTAAAAAAAATGTGTTATTATTATGTCATGTTTGTAGCATGATGCTTGTTGAGAAAACCTCAACAAGGAGCATATATATATATATAGTGATTATTCATTGCATTAGGGTTGCAACAATTAATAGATTTTTTTGTTTAATAACCAGATTTTTTTGTTTATTGAAAAAGTAAGGAAAATTATGCTAAAACATTGTTCCATACTCTTTATGTAGTACCATGGTTGATTAGACATGATACCAATTAATTGATTATTAAAGTATTTTTTCCATTTGTTGTTGCAGTCCTAAACTGCAGTAATTCTAATGCAATTTCGACATTGACCTCTCAGCTTGTTCGTTCTGGGATCACTACAGCAAAATCATCTGTCTGTTGTACAACAGAGGTTTTTCTGATGCAACCCTTTCTATTTATCCAGGCTTGGAACTAGCACAAAGAATATGCATTGACCACCTTTTTTAAAACAATTTCCTTAAGTCATCAGCTCTTTGGCCGTCAAGGTGAGCTGTCTTTTCAGAAATACCACAGATCAAGTAAAGAGGTCTGGGGAGAAGAAAGTTAAATAAAAAGCTCTTTAAAACAGTATTCACGAAGCAAAAAGACAAACAGCACCCGTGTTGAAAATTTAGGCGCACACAGAAATCCGCTCTGATGACAGTTGGAAGAATGAGGGCTTTATGCGGGGACTTGAGCTCCATCTTTGCTGTATCTTTTAGGCATGATTATTTACTTAAAACAACAAACCGTAAGCCCAGAGCCTGGCGTTGTGGACATGCGGCCTTTGATTGAGCCCTGAGCCTGAATTCTTAACTAATAAATTGTTCCACGCCTTTGTCTGGGGTATTAAGAGCAGTGGTCTGCGTTTTTCTTGTCCTAATCTCAAGAATGCAGCAGCCTCTTGAGCAGCTCAGGGGTTTCCTCCTTTTGCAGAGCTGAGTCTTCACTTTGTTTTCTTTAGGGCAGTCCCTGGATTGACAGGCCTCACCGTTAGCCTGTTCCCCAGCCCATCTGTTTTCACAGATTCTGACTTGAACACATCAAAGTCAATCAAGGCTGCAAAGCATTTTAAAAAGTCACACCACACATACACTTGCAATGAATGTGTGATGAGGAATAAGACAAACTTTTCATCAGGTTTACAAAAAGGCCTGTTTTGTTGTATGAGTGTTTGTGTGTACGGTCTTCCATGTGAGGCTGACCTGGGAGGGATCCTTGAGCTCACGGCACAGGTATGAGCAGCTTAGCTTTGTTCAGCACCTCCTCTGACGACAGCTTGGTGAGTCACACAGACACAGACTAAAACCTCCTTTGGTCATGTTCCAGCCATACACTCACAAGTGCCTGACAATAAAATAATCATTAGTGAGATTGAGATATTACACAAAGCTTTCAATGAGTTGTTAGGATATAATAATCTATTAAAATATAATAGAAAGAGGATGGTGTTTTTAAACAGTTCAGGTCAAGTCTCATTTATACAGCATGAAGGCTATGCCTGTTTCAAAGGTACACAACTGATTATCATAATAACATTTCATCTTAAATTAAAATCCTTATTTTAATTCGAAATATATCATCGTAGTATATATAATAATGTAAAGCATGTGTAAGACACATTGAGTTATATATCCCAGTATATACATACTATCTTATATTAGACATAAAACAAGAATAGTTAAGCTAATTCAGTAGGCTAGCTCCTTGAATTGACTTTGTGCTAAAGACTAAATATAGGCTACTGTACATACGGATAAAATTGCAAAACTGCAAAGTTTACTGGTCGGCAAGCATATATTTTCAATAAGCTGACAAAAGATACCACAGTGAGTACACCCACCTCATGTTTTCATCAGGTTTTGGGTTTCCCTCGTGTTTCATGGCGTTTATGGCGGTCAGAAGCTCTAACCAATCAGATCTCAGGATGGAGCAAAGGGTGGGCGGGCACTGTTGCTAAGTAACCACACCAACAGTCTCTCGTGGGATGGACACTCGAAGGGTTTGTGTTTATTTATCTTCAACGCTAGTCAAATTATTTATCACTTTTGTTACTTTATCAAACTCATGTGCAGGCAGTGGAAATAGGCAGTGTTGTTGTTTAGAAGCCTGTTTCTATTGACTAACGTTGAATATTTAACATCTGCTAGCGTAGCTAACTTTTATTACTAATTTTGCTCATTTAATCCACCTGTTAAGGTTTTAGCTTTTTAGCTTACGTGTGTCGCAGAGAGCTTGGAAGGGGGAGAATGTTATATTACTCAGCTACATGACATTGAAGAGGTATTATTTAGCTTGCTATTTGTTTAATATTTTAGCAAAGTCTATTTTCTATTTTACAGGGGTTAACGTCAAAGGTCAGCAACCGTTTGGCGCTAACTTCAGCTGCTTTTCAAGACCACATCACCAGAAAGCTGCTGTTGCCAAGTTTGTCCTTATCTGATCCTCTGCTGAAAAACACACGAAAAATGCCCACAAAAAGAGGGAATACTCAGAAAGTAATAAACAAGGACCTGGAGAGGTTTGGTGGACCTGAAGAGAAAGAATATGTATTAACTGATGGTCCTCCAACTCCACTGACATTAGGTAAATTGTTAAATACACTTTTCCTATATATGTATGTATTAATTAATTAATAATTAATCAATTATGTATTCTCGTTCAGCTGAGAAAATGGGTTTGGTGGCTGCTGGTCCATTTGAGAGACTAAAAGAGGAGCAGTGGACAAATGTCAAAGCGAGGTCTGTTGAGCAGAGAGAATCAGCTCGGCCATGCGTCATATGTAAGGAGGAGTTTCATCTTAAACCACAGGTATTACCTCCATGACCATACACACCAAATATAAATCAGGACTACACCAGGTCAGGCCTAAACAAAGTCTAAACCAGTTGTATACCAAGTCAAAAGAAGGTATAAGACTTACACTGATATTAAACTTGTACAAAACTAAATCAGTATTAAACCAGGACTAAACTTGGTCTGGGATGTTGAATACTTTTGTCACATCATCAGTCACAGTCAATATCTTGGTATTTCTAAATGTAGGTATTATCTCAGGTGCTCATGTTGACCGATCTGTCTACTGTACAGTTTCCCACATGTTTTCGTCATTCTGTTTCTGTCTTTAGGAGAACTTGTTTCCATACACAGAGCAGCACACACACAATGCCCCCGCTGCCCCCCTGTAGTTCCTGTATGTTCTAATCTGTGTAGACAACTGTACAAATTTACCCATACTGCCTTGCAACTGAACTGTGACGTGATGATGAAGCAATCAGTGTCTTATATTGAGGGCCATTCAGTCTTTTACACCTTTCCAATCCTCCTTTTAAGATGCCAATCTCCTTAAGAATGCAGCAGCAAAATAGGCCAGCTTTCAAAGCACAGTTACCATAGATGCATATGTAAATATTATATTTGACAAAGAGGAAAGCTAATTGGAGGCAGCTATCTTTAAAGTAAAGAAGTTATGTTCACTTGATAAGGATATACTTCTGATTTCTAACAAATTTTCATTAGCTGTAATGTGCTGCAGTGTGTAAGGTATTACTTTTAATTAATACAACTGTATTAAATAAATGTATACATGCAAGAACAGTATATAACAGTATAATAACAGTATATTTTGTTACACATCCCAAAGTTTGTATTGTATCCTGTTTTGATATTGTGTGTCTGGCCCTAAGCTGTAGCCTGTTGCCTTTAAGCTTATTACAAAGTGAAATTTCTCTCTGGTCTAATGGCTTGTCCAGCTTCTAGAAACGTACACTGCAGGGTGCCCTTTCACCAGTGATGGAGTGTGTTGGTCAGGTCAAAAACAATGGGAAATCAATACCCCCCGTCTGCCCCAGAGATCTGAGTAAACTGGTTTGTGTGTGCCAAGCCCCATAGCCGCTGCTGTCTTTTTTCAGACGATAAAAGCATCACTCTCACAGGTGGAGGAGGCTATAGACCAGGTCCCCAATGAGTGTGCTGCTCATTCTCTCTCTGCTTTTTGGCAAATAACACTTACATTTAGACACACATTCTCATTTGCCCAGATTAAGCATGGATTAAATTGCATGTACAGCAACTACTGTATGTACACAGGCTAAGACAGTGTATTACAAAACCACAAGAGTTTTTCTTTCCTTTTGGCTTTACTGCTCTGGGGTTCTCACAGCAAAACATCTGCCTCGTATTGAGCAGTGATTCTCAGCTTGATATGGCATATTTCACTGGATGACCCTCCTGACACAATCTTATCCATCCAGGTTTTGAACTAGCACAAAGAGTAGACTGGACCTACAAAAGTATCCAGAAACAATATGTAGTTTACATGTATTATGATGATACAATTTATCCAATATTCATTTGACCTTGTTTTTCAGGTGCTTCTGTCCTGCTCCCATGTTTTCCATAGAGTTTGTGTGCAGGCGTTTGAGAGGTTTTCAGGGAAGAAGCGCTGCCCTGTCTGCAGAAGAGAACCGTATGAGACCAGAGTGATCCATGATGCAGCACATCTTTACAGACACCACTGTGCAGCGAGGTACAAATGCTCACCCTATATTTTGTATATGCCTTGAAAAACAGTGATATTTTTGAAGAGTAATTTAGAATATATATTATTTGAGTTTTGTGTGTCCAGGATTCAAGCATGCTGGCGAGGATATGCTGTCCGAAAGTGGTACAGAAGGATGAAGAAAACCAGATGCCCTAAAGATAAACTGCTCCGACGAAGATTTTTTGAAGAAAGGGTTAGCTTCATGCAAACTTAATACCTTAAATAATGTATCACCATAATTAATGAAAGAGAAGGGCAATAGTGTCTAGAATAAAAACCTTTTACTTTACATTTTACTTTTCTATGGGCTTAAAAGTTTGAGAAGTGTGTTTTAGGCCCTCACTGACCCCAGCAGTAACCTGTATGCACACACTCTTCTTTACCTGCTCTGTATCTTTTAAAGCTCTTTGATGCTTTGTGATTCACACACTGTTTGTTCACTAATCTTGACTGAGGCTTGTTTTTGGTCAAACAGTCGGCACATTCTTTGGTCAACACAAAGTTAACCCACAAGTTTAGGACAGGAATGTTCTTAACCTCTTGTGTGTTGTGCTATAGTGACTTTTTAGATTGTCTTTTGTTCCATTAAACCACTACAATCATAGGTGAGGCAGTAAAGACGACTGTAGAGTGTTGACTGTTTCAGCTGCATGTAGATGGGGTTGTTGTCAGTGAATGGTGTTGACTTCACCTTGACTCTGAAGAAAAGGGAACATTGCCCTCTAGTGAACCAGTACCAGCTGAGGATCTGGGTAAGAAGAGGAATAGTTTTTGTCATATATCTATAGTTATATACAGTATAAAGTAGGTTCTATTTGAGTACCAAAGTTTTATTTAAGTTAAGCAACACAACAGAGTCAAAATCTAAGAAAAAAAACATATATTTCTTATATGTCATGTGTTTGTCTTTTATAATGACTTTGAGAAAATCTAAATATGACCTCAGTTACAGAGAGACATACTATAATGGATTCTAGACTTTATGCACTGACAAGTCACATAACACAGCCACTGCACTTCCCGAGCTGGTTACCCCATGTGCAAGGCCAGGGTCAAACACACAGTCTCCATCTCACCTTCATGAAGTGTGAATCAGTTGTGTTGTATCGTGGGTGGTCAGGAGATTGTCTCATATCTTTTGTCACACTGAGCATGATCTTCAAGAGCTGTGTGCTGTGCAGCAAAGTGCTGACAGAATTGATTGACTTGATTTTCAAAGGGAAGAATTATTTGCTTAGCTGACTGTAATGCAAACAGGCATGTTAGAGCTAGGATGGGACCTGTGTAAAACGGAGTAAAACCCTTTCTGTTAGTTACTAGCGGTCGTCACCGTCAGAGGTTATAAAGTATCTTTGTATGGTGAAGTCACAGGTGTTTCTTTGAAATAACATATTATAATGTTATCAGACGGTCCTGCTGCCTAGCTTTCAATTTTTTCCATTTCCGAGCTATGACCCACAGTCATTACGGGCGACATCTCGATGGATTGCTGTGAGATAATAGTCGTACACTCCTCATGTTTCTCTCCAGTTCACATTCACTTTGCACCGAGGCAAAGTTCACCAGAGGCTGTGCTGTTTGTCTTGACTGAGCCTCATAAAACCCTCCATCCAAACGGTTAACTGTTGTTTAATTAGTGATAAAAGCTGAGCTGTAAAGCCATTCTGATGTCATTGTGACTTAGAGAAAGAGTTTGTATTTGTGTGTCAGAAGGAGAGAAAAAACAAAGTACATGCTAAGAGGTTGTGCTCCTGTCAGCCAAAACAATCATTCTGAAATTAAGGTATTGGTTCAAACATCGTCTAATAATATAATAATATTATGTGATGTTGTTCGCCCTCTTCAATGACTTTTGAACAATTACTTGATAAATGTTAATATTCGCTGGCAGCCATAAATTGTTGCCTAGCAACAGGTGCAGTAAATGGAGGGTGGATCCTGTTTGAGAATGATTGTGGAGAAAGAGGAGGAGACTTCAATCTATCTTATGTTGATTACCCAAACCAATTAAAAACAGCAGTTATATTACTGATTATTGATGTCTAAAAACAAATTGCCAGTGTGTATAAATCTAAATCATCACTTTCATTGATGATCTACACCACATTAACTAGTTTGCATTCACCGTAAATAGGTTAAAAGCAGACTTCCTTTTATCCATTAACACCCCTGTCAGCATGCCTCAGTCTTTACAATACACACAGGCACAAATAGCCTTGACTGAAAACAGCAGTCTATTGTACGTCTGAATGAAACATGCCTCTTTTGTGCCACTGAAATGTTTTTCTAATTAGTTGCAGGAGTTGAATGACAGCTTTGTCCGATACTGTCACACGGACACGGAGGCTTTTTTGAGTGATATCGACCACTCCCTGTCATCAAGCAGACAAGTGTTTGAGGAGCTGCTGAGGAAACATTTGTGTGAACCTCAGGAGGACGACTGGGACACAATACAGAGACAGGTTACAACACTATTATTAATCTTAATCGTGCAAGATATTCATTTAGACTCTTTGGATTTAATCTGTCCACTTTATAGAAGTGAATAGGTCGGCAATTCAAAAACAAAACTGTGAAACTGTGAAATACTGTTGAGGAAGACAGTCTATATTTGCTGTCTACTGCAAACAATAACACCATTATATCTCATTCATATTATATGCATTCAATAATGTTGAGTTGAGACACAAGGACTTCAAAAGTGGTGATAGTTATAATGGAAAACACCAAATTCACCAAATCTACAAACAGTGTATCTGTAAATCTTTTACTGCAGCCAGAACCTTTTTCTGTAGAAGAAGCATGTGTGTCTACATGTGCAGAGATATGTTTTATGTTTATCTGGTGTGAATGGGTGGAGCACAAGGGAGTGTCCAAGCCCTAACATGGTATAATAGTTTGTACTCGGCTTTCAGTACACACCTTGCACCCTTTTTATAGGTCAGAAATCAGTTAAACCTTGTAGTTAAATAATTTTGGGCAACGTGTTGAATGCATTGTTTTGTTTTCCTAAGGTTCACTCATAACATACCAGTGAGAGTAGTAGTAACATAAAGTTAGGGAGATTTCACGTTGGGATGAAACATGGAAAATTGACTCTGTTCATGCCACAGTGATATTACAGCATTATGCAAAAGTAGTCTCATTTATCTAAAACCAGGTTGTGATGACTGGCCCTTTGTGTTTTTCCTTCGTCATCTATCATTCAATAATTTCGGTGTTCAGTTTCTTTGAGTGGTGCAGGGTCACTCACAAATGTATTCAAAGTAATTACACTTAATCAGGTTACATTTGCATACTAAAGCTTCTCTGTGCAGCTGTCATCGCATCAAGTGCATTGCAGGTTGTGAATATTTCAAGATAGTAAAACAGTCCCTTTTGTGACAGGTTATGGAAAGAGGAGCTTGGGACTGTCCAATCTGTTTGACCCAACTGCACCAGCCCATCCCAACACAGACAGAAACATGCAGGTATCCTCCTCCTCCTCCTCCTCACAGACACACGGTGCTCTTGTCCTGTTCACATGTGTTTCATCAAATATGTCTGGAGTCCTTCGAGACATTCTCAGCAGACACCAGATTGTCCTGTCCACTCTGTAGGTCAGTCTACCACAAAAAACTGCTCTAGCATTAGATTACATGTTATGTCAACAGAGTTACACACATTTATTTAACTTTTTGAATAGGGTGTACTTATGTGGGTTGTTTTGCTACACCATACTTTTTACTTTTACTTGAATATATTGAACTGCACTTAAAACATTGGAACTCTAGTAGGAGTATTTTTACCCACCATTGTCTGCTTTTGAGGTGTAGCGTTTTGTTGAGAAAAGGTGAGAAGACACTCTTGTGTCTTAATTTATTAAATCAAATTGTTATATTTCTTATTCTGTGAAATAC
>JAVQKG010110775.1:0-15325 GCA_036025885.1 Hypseleotris bucephala
CGATAATAATATATAGCCACTGAGAAAAAAAGGACTTTGAAGGAAAACAAAGCTTTTACATCAAGTTATAACAATCAGAAAGTAGTCATCATCCTTGTCCAAATCCACCTCTTAAAAAAATGTTACATTTAGAAAATGTTACATTATATACTAATAAAAAATAAATACTATATGAACCCACATAACGCTACCATCCAACAAGAAGCATTCGTATTTACACAGTGTTCAGATGCAGCTGTGGAGGATGTTCTTTTCAAAATGTCACAACAGATGCAGGAAAATTAATATGTACCATGAGGTCAAAAGTCTTATAATATAGAAATGAAAATGGTATTTCTGATGGCGTTATTTACCCACTTCTTGTCACCTACTGCCACCTAGTGTTGATCATGTGATATTGCACTCACGTTTAAACAAGTGCTTTTCTTGTTCCAGGCTGCAGTGGCCAGAAACCAGTTACATTTACTCAGTAACTTTACTTTAGTAGTTTCATGACACCAGTTATAGTTACACAGAGTTTTTGATTAATTTACTTACCCTCTGTACGTTATATGGGTATTGTTTTATGTTAGTACAATTAATTAAACACACTTTATGTAATTAAGTACTTATTTTGGTTTCTCTAATTTTAAGCTTACCTGTTTTTGCTGGTACTGGCTGTAGGGGCAATGTCTGGAGTCAGGACATAGAGGCTGTTGTTCTTGGGCAGGTGTAAACTCCTCAACACCGTCTGATCACACACAACGCATTCGTCACATAAACACAGTAAGGCAAACTCCTGCTTAAAGCTTATGAAATGTTTTTGAACAAACTTTTTAAAGCACAATTAACTCACGCTATCAGACACATCACCACTTTTCCATCCCTTCAGCTGCATTTTGGACACGGGTACTCCAAGCTCTGACTCAAGAATTTGTTTAATGTCACCTGCAGGTTGGAAAAGAAACTTTCATATTTTCTGTTTTCAATGTCAAAATCGGTTACAAGCGCATAAATAATGTGCTGAGCTCACCAACTGTGCTGCCTTCCTCTAGTACAAGCTCCACAGTGCGCTGCCGGTACTCCACCTTAAAGTTGAGCATCCGAGACTGGCGTTCTACAATGTGTCGTGAGGAAACATTTAGGGGACAAGACGCTGAGGCTGAAGATGATGGAGGAGAGGAGGAGGATGATGATGATGACTGTGGAGGGACTGCTTCTTGAGCTGCTGCATCCGCTGCTTCTGATTGGCTCAGAGGGCCAAATATGTTGGCCTGACTTGCCTGACTGGAAAAATTACTGGAGAGAAATAAAGGTAAAATATGTCACTCTCTAGTTTGATTACACTGTATAAAGAATAAAAAGTAATTTATCTAAACTTAATATACATAAGGGTTTTTAAAATAGTTTTGTAAACAGAATCCACAATTTGTTCCCAGGTTGGATAATATAAGCTCAACAGTTGTGCAAAAGAACCAGACCTAAGTATCTTCACTACTGCCAATGCCCTGAGGCAGAGGCAGTCAACTGTCTCAAAACATAAAGGCTATTCAGAGACTGAGACAGACTGCAGCATTGGGCTAAAAGTGAATACTAATCATTTCAACCTGATAAAAGCAAGAAATGTATTGTATTGTGACATATTAAACAATTGAATATGACGTGGTATTTGTGTGTTATGGTTTCTAATTAAATTTCACAATTTTACTAAAAAAAGAGGTTCTCATTTAGCAAGTGCAGAACAAGCAGGCCAACAATGGAAGTTAAGTTGTCCGTTGAATATAGTCAGTGGTGCCCTTTATCTAGATGGCACTGTTGTAATCTTTACAGACATAATAACAAACAACATTCATTAACTTGAGTTTAAAGACATGAAAGTTCTTATGGCCATCTGAAGAGTATCAGAGTACTGATTTTCAAGTGAAACTGACCTGTTTCTTAAAACATGTAATGTTTTAACAATAGTGGGTAGCAGGCAAGGACACGATGCAGTTTAGTCAAGATTTGGCTTAGAGTTCTATTGGCATCAGCAAAAACCACATCATCAGAATCTGGGCAATGGAGGCTCAGATTAGTGCCAGCCACTTAGTAAATGTGTTAGCTGTTGGTCATGCTGCCAGGCTCCCTCCATTCATAACAATGTGTGCCCTTAAGGGTGCCTGAAGATATTCTCATGCCCTACAACACCTCAGCTAAAGCTTTTTGATATACTTTATTTATTGTTTATTTGATAGGGACAAGTAAGTACATTTGACATGTTCATACTATTGAACTTGTAGCCAAGGCTAATTTGCAGTGCCCGTCCCTAGCGGGGCTTTTATACACAGGAGAAATGTGAACAAAATGAAATAAAGACTCTCCAGCATTTGAGTGTGGTTGTATAAATTCACGGTTTACTTCAGAGTAAATAGTGGACACCATGATTTTTCAGAAATTGTGCACTACTCTAGCTTTGACAGAAAGGTCCCTTGGCCCTTGCCCCTAAAACAAAGACAGTCTGCAAAAAAGAGAATCGATACTGGTGCATGGAAGTCATTTACAGTAATTATAAGTTGAGTGTCCAGTATAATTATGCCAGAATTAATTGGGAAGCCTCATGTGGTTTTGAGTACATTTTTACAAACAGGTTTTCAAAAAGCTTTACCAACTTATTTCTGTGTTTAACAATAGTCTGTCTATGTCAGGCAATATTTGAATCCATTCCGGGAAGCTTTTAAAAACAAACCCTGTTGCACAGTGTGGTTTATGTCAGCAGGAATGGAGCAATACACATTACCTTTGCAAAATGCCATTTTCTTGTGGTATCACCCCATTGATGGCTGCCTGTAAGGAAAAACACAAAAAGTAAGAAACATTTTGTTATGTATTTCAACTGTAACATTAATAAAGAAGAAATGAACTACACTGTGATCAAAACAATGAACACAAGTGACCACTGTCAGCATTGGACAAAGCTTTTGTTTGAAGACAATTGATTTGTTCTTGAATGCATGACACAACATAGGTTTCTGTGAGGTAGGTAAAAACATGCCAAACTAGAGCACATAACCACCAGTTAAAGTACAGTGTATGTTGTAGGGTCTTGATCATTTTTCTTTTAGAAACAAGTTCATTATACTATACACAGCACTTATTTAAGTAATAAATCCACATAATGATTGATGCATAAAGGTTTTGTTAAGAAAAAGCAGTAAGACAGAAAATGCACGTACAGGTTATATAATCTGATGTAACATGTCCCTAGACAAAAACTATTTTATTATTTTAAAACTCTTCCTGTAACTCATCTATACAAACATACACCAGTTTGGTCTGCTGCTGCCTGCTCTGAATCTCTGCCAGCATCAGAGTAAATATAGTGTGACCCATTCCAACCTTCAACAGCCGATCTGACGAGTCATCTAAAGCCATAAATACATTTCTTTCACACATAATATGACAAAAAGCCATTTACTTACCACTAAATCCCAGTTATTAAGCTCTAGTAGTGTGATTGCCTCTGCAATGTTGTCAATTCCTGTACAAGCCTGTGAAAACACGACCAAAATGTATTTTTTACTGGAGTCAATATTTGCACTGTATTTTAGGTGTAAAGTCTAGTAAGTAAGGAAGCCAAGGACTAGGATTAGCTTTTGTATTAAATCTTATTTGTTGCATTTTGAAATGCAAAAGAGTTACAGCGTAAAAACTTTGAGATTGAGAAACTGAATAGTACGTGATAAGACAAATTAACACATCCAATTAAACAATCTCTATCCATTGTATTCATCTAACACCAAGCAAGCGCTAGCAGTCCTGTGTTAACTGTCCAAAATAGTATTTTCTGGTTTAGTTTACTAGCTGAACAATATATACTTATTTAAAGTAATGTCTCTGGAGATCTTTCCAAAATAAATGCCCAAATGGCTATGTAAACAACCCGAGATTCCCGTATTCCCTTTGTCGATTTAACACATACATTTGTTTAAAATGCAATCAGATGCATCTCAAGTACATGTGTAATTTTTTCTGTTGTCCAAATACAAAACATGTTGCAGCCCTAACTGATTATTTCTAATGATTGTCACACAAAATGACTTTTCGGTTGTTAGCGAGCTGTCAGTGCGTTAGCATAGAGGGGTTAGCTACCCCCCGGCTCATGTTTGCTCTTACGATGCGTGTCAGGTTTGTCTGCTCAGCTTAACAGAAGTTCATTTAAATTATTATAAAAATTTTGAATTTGCCCACTTTCTATAATATTCACATTTCAATAACAGACCTGAAAGTCAGCCAGGATCATTTCTCTGTCCATGTTGCTATCGCTGCTTTCGGAGGCCATGGCAATGACTGGCTAAATACACTTCTTCCACTGCTTCACGACGGTTCTCGCCTCACACAGGGGCACAATTATTAAAATACCTTTCTAAAACGTGGTGACAAGACAGAGGTTGGTGGCAGTTACACTGTCAATGCCTGGCTGCTATGAAAGGAATTAAAATCTCAAATCTTGGTAAAGTATCGCTGTAGTGTTCACTTATCTCATTTCATTATTGTCAGCTAGTCCATTGCTTTGCGGCTGCCGTAAAGTAGCAGCAAATGTTGTAAAATTAGGTCGTGAGCATTGGTCGTGAGCTTGGTAGATTGCAACATAAAGCGCACAAACATAAACGTTAAATTTTGAACCCCGAGACTAGCCAGTGTCGTGAATCAATTTAAACACTAGGCTTAAAAACTTGGGAATGTTATTATCAATCATTCTGATTAATGCATTCTGGATCAAAACGCAGTTAAAATTTTAAACCATTAAAAAAGGTGTAGTCTATTTTTAACTTTGTATTCGTCTTTCAGTTTCACTACGAAATTAAAATAGGTTAGAAACTATGATACAATAGCATTATTTTTTAGCATTTATGGAAAAGATATAGGCCTAAGCTAATAGCGTACTGTCATATATGCCTAGCCTATAAAGTTCAGATAAAAATCTAGGGGTACGTCTGCAGTTTATGTTGGAGTGCTTCTTTCTGAGTGACTTTTCTTTTTACTTTAGACTGCTGTTCTATTTCTAAACGCCAAGAGGCGCTATAATCAAAGACAATACGGGAAAGATGGTAGGTCTGTATTGTAAACGTATCATAACAATGCTTTCTTGCTCAAAGCTCCCAATGAGGGAAGGGGCCAAACGGGCCCGCCTATCATTAGTTTTATCCAATCAATTTGATCATCTGCTTTTTGGTTAGTCTTTCAAAATTGTAGCCTAACCCTCGCAACTGTAAGAGTGGCTCCACTTCCTACAGCCCGTAGACAGCAAAGTTGCGATGTTTGGAAAGATGACACGGGCACATCGAAGCAGATATGTTCAGGTTTTCACATCCAACTCGAAAGGCCTACATAATCGAATATGCTATCCGCAGTATTTAGTTTTGGAATAGTGTGGATCAATACGGTATGGCTACTTTCTATTTTTCTTTCATATTGTTAGCTATAAAAAACAGGTTGCTATTTCAATATTGTATAGCGAGGCACCCCAATTATTGTAGGCTATGTGAAGGTTGTTCTCAGTAATCCAGGCAGTCTGAATCATAACAAGGTTAAAATAAACTAATTTGAACAGTTTTTAAGGGCTGATTTTTAAGCCTATAGCCTACATTGTTCATCTAAAAATGTGAGGTAGGGTTTTTTTATCATTAGGCTAGTTATCAAAACTACAAGGTGCAGCATTTTTTTAATTTATTTTTTTGCCAAAGTTATGATGGTGCCACTTTACTTAAACCACCACTGGTTTAAGTTAAGTTGACAAAGTAGCCTACTTGTTATTATGTAGATAAAAGCTAGTGTTTAAGAAGTTTCAATTCTTCTAAACTGTGTGTTCTTCATATTTTTTTACCATGTCACCTACACTGGGCAACTCTGTCCTGGAAATGACAGCTTTAAGAGACAACATAGGACAAAATATCCTTTTATATGCTATAGGCCTAACTGTATTGTAGTCTGTAAAAGAATATTTTACATATAAGGCAGACCATGTTTACTTTGCTATAATACTCTTTTTGGCTGGACATATAAAAATGTCTTTTGGAAATTAGGTATACTTTACTTACAGCCCAACAATGTATTTTTGTACCAGGCCTACCAATGTATGATAGGTCATTTTAGAGCATGTGATCAGGTAAGGGAGGGTCTGCTTGGAAGCCATCCTGGATGCATTCGATCTTCCACCATTTTAGCAAACTGCACTTTTATTAGCCATATCTTTGTGCTTGAGGTTTTTGAATTTTTCCTTGTTTTCAAGAATGGCTGAGGAATCATTAGAAGACCAGCTTTGCAATGCATCTGCCCGTGGAAACCTTTCTGACGTGTTGTTGTTGCTAAATAAGGGAGCAAATATTAATGGATTTAATATTTACCGCAGAACAGCACTGCAGGTTTGTACTTTTATATTTTGAGTTTTATTTATTGTTGCAATGTGTAGTCAAATCAAATAATAGGCCACTTTACACAAGCACATGCTCTCAACTTCCTCATTCTCCATCTTCTTTGACAAAGTTACATGAAAAATCTAATTCTGGTCCAGTTTGCTCTTTTAACTTGTAAGCTTTCACACTAAACTAAAGAAAATTATACACACCCCCATTTTTAATTTAGTCCTTCCTCAATAAAGGTTATTGGCATTTTTCTTTTATATATATATTTTTTCTCTCTCCGAGCCAGATCTATCAGCTTATAGGCTAGTGCCTATTTCTGAACATTCCAGTCGTATAGACAACTTAACAAAGATTTACATCGAGGGATTTGCTGATGATTCTTGCCTGATTAATTTAAAAACAGCAACACCACAAAATTAGATAATCATAATTCTCTCTAAATAAACCAAGAATTTCAAACCTGACTGTATCCACTATTCAGCTTTGTTTTTGTGTTAATTTAGGTGTTTTATTTTGTTGTGTTTTGTATTACATTTTTCAGAAAATGATGAGCATGAATAGATGAGAACAATAAGCCTTGAACTTTAGAGGTGAGGCTTCTTAATGCTGTCTTAAATTGATTAAAGTTAACAGGGAAATCTAGGCCTATAGTATAATAACATAATATATAGGCTTAGTCAAATTTGTCTTCCACCAATGGGGCAAATTATAGGAAGAATAATTTTCAGAATGCCCATCGATTATACAATTGCCAATTTATAGGGACGTTTTTACAGCTATATATGCTATAGGCACCGCGCGTATCCATCTAACTCTGAATTGTCTCTGTGCCTTGTGCAGGTAGTGAAGTTGGGGTGTACGGCGTTGGTGGATGTTCTCCTGAGCGCAGGAGCGGACCACACTGTGCGTGACCCGGTCTACGGCCTCACTGTGCTCCATGACGCTGCGCGCGAGGGCTTTGAGGACACTGTGCGGGTGCTACTGGAGCACGGCGCGGACGTTAAGGTAGCGGACAAAAGAGGCAAACTTCCGTTTCACCTTGCCTCTGAGGAAGGTCACCAGAGTGTGGTCAAGCTGCTGGAAGGGAAAGCTGGGAATAGGCACCCGCATGCATCAATGGTCAAGGCCCGCAGAGACGCAGTTAGCGGGGATTAAGCAGCCACGTATAGACAAATGTGAATGATTGAAAGACAGCTGCAGTAGTAGATAATAATTATGTGTTTCATGGGTTATTCTTCTGCTTTCCTGGCACCCAGGCATCAAGGTCCAGGTAGGCTATAAAAACTCTAATTGTAACACAGAATAAGATTGGAGCGAGTCGGTCTGCTCTTTCAATTTGCCTGGTAGGCCGTTTGTAGTTTTTACCATTTCACTAGGCCTATATTACATAATCTATCAAACCAGACATTCTATAGTATGCACAATTTGAATTAATTCTCGCCATTATGTCCAATTATTTAAAGTTTTCAAAACTACATTTAATTCTAAATTTGACTTGTATTGCGACTTAAAATCACAAGGCTAGTGATAAACAATGATTTCTATGAGTGAACCCATGACTGAAGAGCGTCTGTTAGGCCTATTGTGCTGCTGGGTCTATAGTTTCAGAAACTAAAGGCCTCTAATGTGAAAAAAGGTTCCTTGTATTTAACACACTATTTAATCCTGTATTTTTTTTGTTACTAGACATAGTAATCAACAATGTATTGTCATCATTACCATAGGTTTAACATAAAGTTGAAGAAGCTTATTGTAGGCTACTTCTAATGTGAATTTCCTCCTCATTTCCTTTGCAAAGCCTGGAGTTCAACTGTCAGATGGGAGGAGTTATGCTCTGGGACTCCTGGGATTGGCTAGGAGTGGATAAGGGTGGTTTATTGTTAAATTTTCTCTTAGACGTTTCACTTCTGCCCATTACTGTACTATATTTGGTGGGCTCTATTTTTGTCTGTATTTCTTATTTCAAACTATTTGACATTCCTTTATGTTCAATGTAATCACAACTACACTGTAGAGAATAAAAGTTATGTGTAAAAAATGTGGTCAGATATTTATTTCATAAATGTCCCTTTACAACAATAAACAAATTCATCTGCCACTCACACAGCAGAATGTAGGCTGGTCTCACTATTTCTTACTTACTACCAATGATTACAACCAAACCACAGTCCCTTTTCTGAAGAACATTGAAGCAAAAGGACTCCAGCAGTAGAATATCACTCTGGGACAAGGTTCATATGTAACCAAATTACCAATAAAATAATACATTGATAAAAGATTAATTACAGACAGCGACTATTTTGCAGCAACATCTGTTTATTTTCATCTAGTACAATATTTATGCTTACAAACAAGGAGAGACGAGCGTCCCAAACACACCACACACACCGACATTCAATAAACACTACAAAAATTACTTAAACTGCATATTTTTGGAAATCAGACACACATAAATATATTTTAAAGTTAGACACCAATTGGTTTTCTTTTGGGCACCATGGGGTTATTGTTCATCTGTTTATAAAATATTAATTAAGCTGAAATTCTGACAGCTTTCTTGTGAAATTTTGCTGACTGGGCTCTAAACAAATTACAATTCTTATTACCTGTATAACAGGGTAGTATAATTGATCATGTAACACTGGCTGCATCAAAATGTTGGAGTACAACCAATAAGAGTCAACAAAAGTTAAACTGTGCAAAAAACTAAGGTGCAGATTTCAACCTCAAACATCCACAAACTCACACAGCCAAACAGAAAACATGACAAATGCAGGCTTTTAAACTGATTTAGATCATGCCCACAATGCACAGGGCGCACATAGTTTTAACACATGTATCAGTTTCTGCATATTTCATAGTTACACTTACAAAGGCTAACAGGCAAACGGAATATTGTAATAAACATTATTTGTGCTTTTGTTGTAAACTGGAAATGAACATTTGCAGTTTAAAGTGGAAACCTTTGAAATGAAGTACTCAACAAGATGAGAACAGTCCTTATATCTTACACTAATAAATAACCAAGCTGACCTAATGCTATAGAGCACTTCCTAAAAAAAACACCTTGCTGATGTGAACGCAACCTGAAATCAATGTGCTTCCCCATCTTTACTGTTACAGTCATGACAGGAAATGTTTTACATTTGGTCAGAAACTTGAGATTTCAAGATGGCAGCAAATAGACACAATGGTTTAAAACTGAAAAAGAAAAAAACAATTGCTGTTAATAAGTACAAGTAAATATTATCCAAGTCTTTTTTCTTCTTCTTCACAACTTCATTAGATTCTGTATGTGATTATTCTTCAGATATTACCACAGTTGTATCTCTAACACATTAATTGATTATGTTTACATTAGATTAATATCTTTATTTTTTCATTTTTCAGTGATTTAAATAACGTCTTTGTTTTATAACATTTCAACAGTAGTTAATGCATATGTTCAAAACTTGTTGAATCTGACCACGTGTAACTATCTCAGATGTGTATAAATGTGCATTGATGTGATTTTAAAGAAATGTGCTTTGCCAATAATCTGTGAACCACTGATGTTAGGGACTCCGCGGCTATAAAATTACTGACACACACAAAATGTGTCCATGTTGCTGGTAAACTCAAGTTTAAGAAAGCCCTTATGCTGACTTACAAATACAAAGAACATTTGATATGCATTAAAAACAACATGTCAGTCCAGGTGCTGATACATGGATGGAGGGCTCCAAGAGATCTGTTCAGTGTCCTATTTCAGGTGTCTTTAAACAAAGACATTTGCACCTGCAGCAGGTTTCTGCACACAGTCATGTCATCTATCAGACCATGTTCTCACAGGGCCCTCTTCTTCTTGCTGTATTTCAGCAGGTCAACCATCATGGATCAGAAATGTCTTATTATTTGTATATGTGTAATACAAGGTGTTTATCTATGTGAGTGGGAGCTACTGTGTGATTGTGTGCAAATATAAAATCAGATTAAATCATTGTTGAGATGTCTCTGTGCATACTCATACATTATTCTTACACTGTATTTTGAGCTCTTCCTCTTCTCCCAGATCCTTAAAACACCATTGGTGTCTTCTTACCATTTTGCCCTGATGATGTCCTGTCCAGCAGGCCAACAGAGGAAACAGAGCATGCCCATATAAACACTCACAAACACTGTTGATGCATCTTAAAGTACTTAAGATTATTCTACTCTGATATGTCCATCTTACAAATAAAGGATCTACTTGAGTACAAAGGAGATGTGTTATTTCTTTAGTGTGCATATTGAGTGATGTGTCCTGGTCACAGTGCACACGCCTGTATCTGTCAGTTGGTTTCATATGAAGACAGCAGAGCCGCATCCACAGGCTCCATGCAGGAGGGGCAGGTGAAAGACCTCATCAGCCAGTCGTCTATACAGTCCATGTGGTAAATGTGCATGCAGGGCAGGAACCGGATCGGGTCTCCATACACAAAGTCCATCATACAAATGACACACCTGCACAGAGACATCAGTGTCAAACAACAAACAAATAATTTACTTCTGTTGGATGTGTCCGCAAGAAAAGTTTGTTAATTGAATTGTTTAGCCTGCTGTTAATCAAGATAAATGGACTGAACAAACAAAACTGTACATTTAGTGGTGACCTCTCAAACCTATAGCAGTATTTTAGTATATATTGTCTTTGTTTTTATAAAACATAGAGTCTTTGTACTCACTCTCGTATCTTCTTCTCGGAGCCGTCCCGTCCAGGATCATAGACTCCTTTGGGGAGGTGCTGGATGAGGCCGATGCGTTGAGCGATGCGGACTTGCTCCTCCTCGGTCAGCTGTGTGGCCAGTCGGGCCTGGCTCGGTGTGGGGTGATACACTGGCACATGGATCTGCTCCTGTGGAAAGATACACAACCTTTATTATAGTAATATTAATTATTGTCCACTACTGCTATAGACCCCTTTTTTGGGGGGGGTTTACTAGAGAAGTACTTTCAAAAATGTAGACGACCACAATTGTTTGTTTGTGTGTGCCCAGTTTCAGTTCACAAATTCTACTTTAATAAATTAACTTTAGAAAATATAACAGACTGGCAGATCTTGAAGCTAATAATTCAGAGTAATTTTTAACAAATATATCAAGAACAACCATTTATTTTTGCTGTCCTAAAACATTGTATTCAATGTTTTTAATGTACTGTCCTTTTAAAATGAATGGAAAAGAACGTCCAAATTGCGTGCATAGCTTAGTTTACTGTATCATTCTTGGAAGGGTCTATATCTAAAAAATATCTATTTTAATCACTGTTAATACATGATACAAGAACGCATCCAGGACACACAGCAATCAAATGCTATTGGCAATCCAGCCAATAATACTAATAATATGACTTGTAGGAATTATAGTCTACTGAGCATGTGTATGATTTATTAGTGAAATTTGAGACAGGCATCAAATTAACTTTAGCAATAATGAAATTTTCAAAACTTAAATATGAAAGTGAGATGTTACCACTTTAAAGAAAAGCAAAAAAGGCAAGAACCCAAAGTCTATATAAGTGACTAACAAGGTTTCAATATTAAATCTTTATGAGTCAAAAATACAATATTGCCAGCAAACCAAGTAATATCTCTCCTTTATAAAGATACAAAGACACATTCACTAGCACAGAAAGTAAAACAATGGCACAAGTCTGAATACTTTTGTAGCTTTTAAATATGTAAGATGACCTGCTTGATCAGTTTTACTTGTGAAATTTATTTGGATTTGGTACTATCAAAACTCACAAAATAATGACAATATGTGCACAATGTCTTAAATTAGTATAAAAAAGAATATACTTCCATGTGACTTATTAAATGTTTGATATCTTTCTCTTTTTGGCCCCTGCGAGAGCACTTGTCACTTTGCGGTTTAAACTCTGCTTCGGTCTCATCCACTTCCTTCCTTCATCCATGTTACACCACTGTATATACTCCAGTGGTGCGGATCGGTTTATCAACTGACAACTCTGACACTACTGAATTTATTAAGGTCCGACATAAGTCACCACTGTTATTTCACAATGCTCAAATGTAAAGCAAAATGATGCCCGGTCTTTTACTGCTTACCCCTGAACTACTACTACAACATGGTTAGAAATTGTTGGTATCGGAATCAAAATCAGCAATAGTGTTAATTAAAGTACTAGAATTTTAATATTGCTGTATCCCTAAAACGACAAATATAGAAACTACAAAAAAACAAAACATAGAAACTACAAAATAATTTACATTACATTCCCTCAAAACAAAGAAACGTCACCATTGTGGTATTTTATAGTGCTCAAATGTAAAGCAAAATGAAAAATGCCCCGTCTTTTACTGCTTACCCCTGAACTACTACTAGGCCTCAATGTGGCTTCTTGCCTAACCACCGATATTTTATATTAACTAATCTTCATCTTTAAATGAATGTATCAGGCCTTTATTTTACCAGATGATTGTGTGACCTGTCCCCATGTAAAAATAAGTATATGTTTGTTTTAGGCAAGTTTAAATACTCTACATATGGTATGGCTTCTATTAATCTTCTTGTCAAATGTACAAAGTGAAAATTGAGCATTCACACTTGAATTTTGAAAGGTAGGTTCTTCCCACTATTTAGTCAGTAGTTCTGGACTGCTCTCATTTTGAACAGTGTAGTATAGACCTCCAGGTCCATAGAAACATGTTGGCAAAACATTTACAAATGCAATTTTCTGTCTTTTACCACTAGCATAAAACAATAGCACACGGTATGGTAGGTAATATCAAACACTACAGTTGTGTCTAGTGGATAAATTGGCTTTTGGTTTTCATTTACGCTTTACGTCTTTACGCTTGAGCAAGGCAACTCAGGACATAGCTGCTATTGAAGCTATTGAAGCCATGAGTCAGCATAACTGCACCCTGACAACCGCTCCAATGGCCCGTGTCATAAAGAGACTATGTAGTGGGAATAACAGCAGTCGTGTTTTGCAATAGTGACTGTGCCGTGGTCAGCAGTGTAATTGTTTGCCTCTTTTTTATGTGTTGTGGTGCGACAGCTGGGCAATGGCAACTGCTCATTTTGGGTTATACCGGGGTGACCACAGGGACAACCTTGAGACAGAGGCTAAGAAAAACTGGGGAGAGGCGGGGACTGTGTGGGCTGGAGGGCAGTGACTTGTCACAGCAGACCACAAAATGATGTAGAGCCAGACACCGGAGCAGACAGTAACAGAAAGTGAATAGAAAGTGACATTTACGGGGAATTGACAATGCAAGAAAGAAAAATAAACCAGTGGATAAAATTCTCATTGACTTTAAAGGAAACATAGGGGTGCACAACACTATCGACATGGTTACAAAATATTGTTATCAGAATCAAAATCCCAAGATGCTGGTAGGTTGTGGGTAGGTTTTGATGGGCAAAATTTCTGCTAGGCCACATGTAGAGAGGAAAACTCCAAGACAAGAGATGTGCATGTTACACCGGAAACATGAGGCGATCACAGATTCTGAAATTGTATCCCGGTCTACTCTAGCAGCACAGTAACAAAATCACTAGACCTGACCTGAACACAACACAGTTAGGTAGTAAAAGATTAGAAGTGCACTTGTTTTCATTTCACTGAATTTTGTTAACACATTTTATTCTGCTATTTTAGGGTCAGAATTGTAGACGTTTCAGTGACAGAAAATGGCAAACAGCAATCATAATCCATTTTCAATGGAGAAATCAGAACTAGGATTCATTGTAAGAGTACTTACAGAAATGACTAAAGACTATGTGGTTGTCAACAAGTACTCATGCAATAAATCCTAGTGATGATTACTATGTAGGAAATGCATTACGGTCCATTAAATTTCCGGTTATACTTTCTAAAATGTTTACAATCAGAAAAAGGGTCTATATGGATACTTTCTACATTGTAGAGAAGGGTGACTGACAACAATATTAAAGCAGTATGATAATCAAGTAGCAATAAAGCAGTCCTAGACAGGGGCCCAAACATACACAAACATGACAGCCTTATCTCATGTAGCCCGTTCCTGCCATGAGTCAGCACTAGTCCCACAGCTGCTGCCCAAATCACCACCACACTCAACACACACAGATATGAATACGCACTGCACTGGACCACAAACAGACACACACAGCTTTAAATATCAGCTTTAAGTATACAAAACATGCAAAAGCATTATACACTGACAGCTTACTAATGTGGAAAATACAGCTTTTATTTGAGTATAGTTTGATTATGTGTTTACATTTCCCAATAGAATTGATAAAAGTATTTAAGGCAGATTAAATACAATTGATATAAACATACAAAAGTTGAATGAATGTGTTCTCTAATGTCTTTGTGTTGTAAAATGGATTAATTGACCACAAACGTACATATTCTGTAATACAGTGACTTAGACAGTCCAAGTCATATTTTTAAAACAATCTTAGATAAAGACTTATGCAAAGCCTGTTGAACTATAACCCAAGTTACTGTGATCTGCCTCAGTGCAGTCTCCATCTGTTCTGAGAAATTAAACTATCTGAATGCAGAGTTTCCTGGAGCAGCAGACAGGGGCCGCTCCAGATGCCAGCTTCCTGTGATTCACCGCTGGCTATAAATTCCTGGGAAACACGGTCTGATGGTGTCAACGTGACAGACAGAGTCAAGAAAAAAGCAGACATTTGCGAGCCCTTTTACTTCTACTTTTTTTTACTTTACACATTTTACACATTTGTATTTACTTGGATGTATTCTTGTGAAAAACTATGTTTATTACAACTATATACAGTTGTTACATTTGCCTATTGGCACAAATTGTTAAGCTGTTGTACTTAAAGGAAACTTTAGGTAATTGTAATTTGGATAGGCCTAGTTTACAAATGTTACATATGTTGTATGCTTTGGTCTGTTGAGTTTTTTTCATTTTTGCTTTCCTTCCTTTTTGTTACACAGTA
>JAVQKG010110943.1:0-10235 GCA_036025885.1 Hypseleotris bucephala
AAAATCGAGTTGATATAGTAGTTAAAAATCATACTATGCGTTTTATTCATAAAAAAAACAACAAATTTCTAAGTAAGACCGTAGCATGACCAGAGTAAAAAGGCACCGCTCGCCACTGGTCTAAGTACACATTTTTGCTTTTTAATGTAAAATTGTATTAATACTTGCACATTTTGCACATTTTAGGCATTTTTCAACTATGTCCTATATGCTCTGTTTTTGCCTAGTACTTATCATATCAGTACTCATGGATTTAAGCTTGTGCTGACTCTAAAATGTCTATCATATTCACAGATGATTCCTTACAGTGTATCACTCACTGTACAACTGAGCATGGCTGCAGAGATGACAGATTCCAGCTCTTTTAAAATGCAAATTCTAGACTACTGGGACCACTACTTTTCTGTATGAGACATGTATTTTTTTAGTTTACAATCATTTTGTAATTGCCTTGAATAATACTGCTAGTTTGGGGGTACCTCACAATTTGATACAGTATGCGATACATAGCTAGCTAAGTGGATTTCACAATATAGCGATAATGCAATAATCAATCAATTACCCATACGTCTCACCAAAAATTGCGATATATTGTTATTTTGTTACTATTACTTCTACTACAATTATTTCTTTCAGCTTGATATCACATGTGCTACAATGGTGTGTACTCCATGATAAATGATTGTGTTTGTATGTTTTGTCCTGGAGCTGGAGCATGTGTGCAGTGAATTGATTTAAATAAGCTCATTATAAATACTGTGGTCTGCTGAGTCCTTCTGCCCCTAACCACTGACAGTCTCTAGTATACATGTATGTTTGAATGTGCCTATGCATTTTACACATTTTACACACACATTTTATTTGTACCAGACGAGTAGTTCTCCAACTTATTTCTCTAAGTATCAAAATAGTTGTTTGTGTCATTTTAGTGCACAAAAATGACACTAAATCAGGACTAAATGAACCCAGTATCACAGCCCCGCCTACTTTTTGGTGGGGTCTGATCCCTTGCTCATAACAACACTTTCTCCCGAGGCACTTTCTGATAAAAGAGCTAAATAGATTCAGAAATAGATAAATAGTCAATTTCCATACACCAATGTACTGACTTATTATTACATGCTTCCCAGTGCATTCTTATTGGTCACACCTCCAACAGAGAGAGAGAGATCACTCACTTGGCTATGACAAAAATCAGATACTGTTTGATATGAATCGTGGCTTGTATTGTGATCTTTGTTTCTGTCTCACTGTGCGACATAGAATCTGCAATTTAAAGCTACAAGTTGCGATTTTCCTACAATCAGAACACAATCAATAGAAAATACATAATTCTGCCAGTCTTTAAAGGATCAAAACTAGTAAAAACTAAATAAGATCAACAATACAAAAGAGCATTACATAGATGCAGTATACTATAAATAGGTTAAATAAAGGACACAAGAGGACCATTGCTAGGCCATACAGTTCAATTGTGTATTCTCATTACAACACCATAAACCCTGCTTCATCATATAGTAAGTATGTGAAACAGGCATACATTATGATCTCAACGGCGCCCCCTGTCTGTTTTATGAAGGTCAGTGAGCGTGTGACCATTATCATAATTTGTCTGTTAAGAGGTTAACAGAGGTGTGTGTACCCCACCTAAAACCCATAGTTGCATAGACCCAAATGAGTTGTGGAACTGTAGCATGGGATAACCCTTTATATTACTGATATGTGGAGAAGTAGACTGTGGTTATAAATTAGCCATGACTAAATTTGATTTTCTGTTTTACTGTAGGCATTTAAAACTGCTGTGTTTTGAATCCTAAAAATAAATTCCTCTGGATGTCCCATACAAAGTTATTCTTGGTACATACAGTGAGTCTTAGTTTGAGAATGAATCATTGATGAAACCTAAGTCCAGTTCTTGTTCTGAGTGAGCGGCTCTTACATAAAGGTCACATGAAGCTGGCATCAGACACTAACCACCTCATCTTCCTCCTTCATCCTCTTCATCTTTCCATCCTTTGTGTATACGGCTTGTAGCTTAGAGGTGGGCAATATGGCAATAAAAATCAAATCGTGAAGTTATGAAGCTCAAGATTGTTGAATCATGATACTATGCATTAATTTATGCTCTACTCTTCACTGCCATTGTTACTGTAACGACAATTACAATGTTCATAATATTAAAAAAGGAAAATAAATACTTTGATTGTCACTGGATTGGATGTACAATGAATTTGTAGTAAAAATGTAGCAGTAGTCTTCTGTGTAAGGTAAATTCAAGGTCAACTAAAATCATGGTAAAAATCTTAGTAAAAATCGTGATGTGATGTGAGTGTTTGTTCAGTTGCAATTGCAAGTCATTTAGACTGTTTGTCTTCACAGCTTGTCAACACTGAACCTAAGGTAACTTTACTTTAATAGTATTGGGAATGTTTAGGTATTTGATTACACTGGTCCAGATTTATCCTCTTCATCTTTCCTCCTTCCCTCCATCCTCTTCCTCACTTCCGAAGCAGTTCTCCGATATTCCGGCTCTTCCCGTCGCTCTCTGGTTTCATGTCATGTGATCTACTTCCTGATGCCTCTCCTTCCTTCCTGTGTCCCCTGCCTTTCCTCTGCATATTATCTGGATTTTTCACCAATACAGTATGGGATATATACTGTATGTGGCTCAATAGACAGAGCATTTACTCCTGAACTAGAAGATCCCTGAGTTTTAGTTACATTCAAATATCTTTAAAGTAATTAGTTTCTGGTTTACATGGTGAATAAATGGATTTTTAGTAAAGAAGCCATTTGAAGATGGGCCCCACTCAACATTTATTCCACATATCCCGGGGCAGTGGAATCATAATAATATTTTTTGTATGTTTTCACCTGAAGAATGTGTGTACCAAATTGTGTGAGTGTGCCTCAAAATAAATGTTAGACTGGGCCCCATTGGTGCAATGTAATATTTCTTGTTAAAACAAAACCATTTTCTCATATTTTTAAAAAGACCAGTTCTCCCAATGTGTCTGTAAGCTCAATAGTCAATCACAAGTGCAATGGGCATAAGGGTGGGCCATATAGTACAAATTTAATATCACGATTTCTATTAAGCCAAGTTCACAATTTTGATTTTGTCACAATTTTTGTTGACTTTGAATTTTGTGCCTTACACAGAAAATGTATTGTACATCCAATCCAATGATCACCATAATTCTACAAATTATTTTCATTTTCGGCATAAATGAATGCACTGTATTCAACGATCTCGGGCCTTGTAATAATATTTATTTGTTATTCTTGACTTGTATGTGACTGGTCAGCACATTCATCCTGACCCCCTCCTCTTCATCTGTTTGAGTTATTTTTATACCTGTCTTCATCAGAATCATTTCTCCTTGACTCTCCCTGTCACTAATGACACTGAATCCTTCTTCACACAAAAACAGTAAAGTCTATGGGGAATACTCAGTTGTTTAATGCTGACCCAGTGAATATACACTCTTACACTTCTCCCTGAGGTACACTGCTATGGGGATAATCTGCATACTATTCTTTGCATTGCCATAATGATCTGCCTTGTTTGTGCTAAATTGTGTTAACTTATTTTCTACTAACTGTTAAAAATGATTAAAAAACAGCATAAAATGTCCTCTTTAGGAACACAAATTTATTTAGCTTTGAAGTATATACACCCACAACATTGGCCAATTTTTTACTTACACAGAAGACTACTGCTTCATAAAACAATTTTCACCAGAAATTCATAGTACATCCAATCGTAGGTTTATCAAAACACAAATACTATTTATTTTCCTAATAATCCTAATATGGCAAAGAGTAGAGCGTAAATGAATGCTCTGTATCACAATTTAACGATCTTCACAGTTTAGCTCGATTTTCAGGCTTCATATCACAATTACATTTTTATTGCCCCATCCTAATCAAATTAAAAAAGTACATGTTTTTCCATACATTAATCTTTTTCTATGTGATCAATCCTTATATTGAGATGCAGACTAAGGACTTTCTCTCTCCCCGAGCTTCCTTCCCCCTAGTCTCCATAGAAACTAGGGTGTAGCGCGCAAGGAGGAAGTGTGCGTTGACTCCCTGACACCTCGCCTCCTTTGGGACCCTCTCTGTCAGCAGCTGCGTGTCCATGTTAGCAAACATGTGATTAGCCTGATTAATACACGCAGCCTACAAAGTCATCTCATATCCTCATCACATTAGCATTAGCATTTGACTGCGTGTGTGTGTGTGTGATTGTTTTGATGGAGATTGTATAATGTGTGTCAGTGGGTCTGGATAGAGAAGAAAGGAGAGGAATCCCGTGTTTGTTTTGGAAAGAAATTAAAGCAGGGACTGAAGGAGATACGAGACTGTTTGTTCTGTTTCCGGCTTTTGATTGCATCATGTTGTAGTAAAAACGATGAAGCTACAAGCACACTGAGAATTCATATCTGCATTTTGCGACATAATTAGTTATTCTCTTTGTTTATTTTTTTTTTTGCATTTACCTTCAGTTTATAAATTTGTTATATTGACATTTTGTAGCGTAGTAAGCAGTCTTGTTCATAGGAACAAGATGGACTTTCTATGTTCCTTTTGTAATTCATTTTCTCTGATACCACCAAAACATGTACAATAGGTTCCTTGATTGGACGACTTCCATGTAAATAATATTGTTAACCTCAGTGGGACTTTTCTGGTTAAGTAAAAGTGAAAAATGATTATGAGGCTAACTAATAGATATAGCATAAAAAATAATAATAATAGCTTTGTACAAAATGGATAAAAAGAAATGGCCATAGGTGGTAACTCAGATACCAAAGGCTGTGTGGTAGACCATCTGGACAATAAGCCTAGGCTACTTCTCAATGACTTTGTGGATGGACCAATCACAAGCCGCTTACAGGCTGTAGTGATGTGTGTTGGCCGCGTCATATAGAAACTTTGCTAACATGACTGCCTTGTTAACAACAGGCTGTGTGCTGCATGTGTGGCTTTATAGCGTCATGTCTGATGTTTCTGAATGGTTTACTACACAACAGTAAACTCCCCCCTTGAAACTGAATGCAAGCTATCCAAGCTACAAGACAATTAAATTAGCTGAAACCTTCAACCTATAGAAATAAATTGTATGCTAGGTAACATCACAAATAAACCCTCTGAGTAGGATTTTATAATAATAGCCCAGAAAGTATCCATTATTGTTGGCAAAGCTGTTTAGCTGATGGAGTGTGAATCATTAGATGCCCACACAATTATGTTTGTAACATATATAGACAGAGATGACTTTCTGAAGACTAACTTTTGCTTTAGCTCATCCTGAATCTGCCCACACTGTAGTGACTGTGACCAGTGTAAATGCCAGCTGACATGTTCTCATTAGGAACTGGCATGTAAGGTTGGAAAGACTCATGCACTGAATCATAGTAAAGATTTAACTTCAAATCTGCTTTTTAAGTTTTTATTCGATTAGCAAAGATACCAACAAGATTGAATAAGTTCATACAGCATTTATTAAAGCTGCAGTGCCTGATACTATTACTTTGTATTTGAGCAAAAATAATTACACAGTCAATAGTACAGCATACCAAAACACAGGGACACTTGTTTTCAACCAATCACATGCTTCCTCAGTACAGGAGCTATCAGATTGGTTGAGACATTGTTTAACTAGAATCTATCTGGAACATTATGAGGGAGCTGTTTTACACAATTCACTGCTTATTCACAGCAGAATTTATTTTTTAGTTCAAAGAAAAAAAAGCCGCTTGTTCTGATAATTCCTGGTTTGTGTGAGCGCTGAGAAGGAGAGGAAGAAGAAAGTGTAGACTATCATACAAACTTTCAAATATTTTTTTCTGCACAAAATCAGGTATAGAGCAACTTTAAAATGGTATTTGTCACTGCATCCTCCTCCACCACACCTGTATGTTACCATGGATATCCACCACACGCAGCGGAGAGGTGTGCCAGCGATGACATCATACTCTGCTGCAGCAAATATGGCTCCTGCAAAATTTATACTCCTCTCTCTCTCTCAATCACAAAAAAAAAACTGGCAAAGAAGTTACTCACGCAATCTGTGACCACACCCACTCAAGCGAATATTTCCTTCGTTTTTTTCCAGTTTTTTGCCCAGAAATAGAAGGCATATGCTTATTGGGCATTGTATTAGGCATTACTCTTCAATCATAAGCCATTAATTCACATTCTGGAAGTAAAAGTGAATAGCCACATTATTAGGTACAAGAAGTTCATTGAGTCTATCACATGGTAGTAACTCAGTGCATTAATCTGAATCAGACTGGAGATGAATCTTTTTGGAACCATTCTCTGTAAACCCTTCAAAAATGTGTCTTCAACATCAAGACTGTATTGAGTTAAATCACTAACTTATACTATATCTGGTTTTTAGATACCTACACCAGGTAGCCTACTTGAGCAATACCATTTTCAATACGTAAATGCTGTTTTAATTAAAGGCATGTTTTACAGTGAGTATACTGCATGAAAATGATTATTATAAATTATTTAAGCCCTAGATACCACAAAGTTATTCTTATTGATATCCACTCCACACACACAGTACATTTGATTGACCAATGTTGTACCTAATAACGTGGTCAGTACATGTACAGTAATTTCACTATAAATAATCTGATCTAAACCTCTCATTGGTCAAAACAGGCAATTACAGATATTGCACTAATGTCATAATGATACATTCATAATATATTGCACAGCTTTGGTTTTCTGTGCCAGTGTATGACTCATAAGAAGCGAAGGGTTTTCTGTTAGGGATTAAAGAAATGGGAAAATAAGGGACTTCAAACAGTCACACAAACATTACACAACGCACACAAACATACAACAAACACACTATAAACACACACCACACAGCGATGACCCCATTCCCCGACATGTCCATATTACAGAAGGAGGATTTAAATCTGCGCTTCCCAAAATAAACACAATCATTTCTGAGAGCAGCAGAGGGAGAGGACAGAGGCTGACCATAGGATATAAGGGAGAAGGGTATGTATAGTTACGTATGTATAAGTAAAGGGATAGCTTTCAATCACATTTATTCATTCATATTTTTAGTTCCGCTTTTTCCCCGGGACCAAATGCGGCCCTCAGAGCAGTTTTTGTGGCCCCTTGGAAGAGGCAGTGGTGTATTTTTTTCTGGCTTTGTGGCTTTTATTCACTCCAATGCTGCAGACAGCAAGGCCAAATACTGTTGACCAGACTGGGTGCTGACGTCCCATTTTAGTATCGGCTCAGCTTGCTTGGAACTAGGGCTGAGAAGATACTAGAAAAGTATCTGGTTCTGGTAATGGTTGCCTGGAGAAAAAGTTCAAAAAGCGAGTAGAACTGAGTTAAGTCGAGTCGAGCCAATGGAAAAGTGCCATTAGCAAAAATACCTGCCGGAACATACCGTATGTGTCCAGAAAACGGATACAACGAAGTACTCTTTTGGTAAAGTGAAATCAGTCACATCAGAGAGGCGCCCTTCATGATATTAGTTTTTGACAAAGTGGCTCTCAGTGAGTAAAGTTTGGACACCTCTGTGATAGTCAATGCCCAGTTAGTCACAGGGCTGACACACAGGCAACCAGTCACTCGCACATTCATTCTGTAGGGGCAATTCAGGACAATTCTTATTACACAGTGGAGGGAAGATGGAGTAACCAACATGTGTAGGTGAGATAGTCCCTTTGTGAATGTCAAGTTTTATTGTTGATATATTGTATTGACTTTGCATAGTAAAATTAAGTTTTGTGTTTTGTATTTTATTCAAGATAACAGCTGTACTTTTTTGGTACGGATTTTGAGGTTAAATTACATTTTACTTTTCATAATATTTTATACATTACTTGTTTGTTTTTACATTCTGACAAGCCCCTTTTCTTTGCAATACTGTGTTAGTCCATTAGTTACACTGCTGTCAACTAACAATTTCTTTGGTCAACTACAGCCCTAATAAAAACGTAATTGTGATCTTTATATTTACATCATATTACCTAACCCTACTTTCTCTTTCCATGTTTCCTTCTTTCATTCTCTGGTTTATTTATAGAATTATTTATTAGCATCATAGACCCCATACTACATCATTAATTCTCTGAGACACTTACTGACATTGCGAGACACTCCCAGTCTGCATAAGGTGCTCTTCCTGCAGATAACAGCCCACTTCCAGTCCTCACTGTTCACAAATATAGCTCACACATGAACCATCTCAGACACATAGGGCTAGAGTTACATCCTTAGCAGCACTTTGTGAAGGGCACGAGCTTGACCTCCAGCACACTGTCACTTGACTGGATCTAGTCTTTCACTAATGTGGTGGTCCTCAACTGGTTCTGGTTTATTCATTTTCTTTAGCATGTTTTATTAACAATTGTGGGTGGATGGAGTATACTGTATGCTGAGCTACTTTGGGCCTTAGACGTGGTAATATTTATATTTTAGCAATGCCAGTCTTCATATATTGGGAAAATAAATAGTATTAAGTATAATGATCATTGAATTGGTTTTAGAATGAATTTGTAGTAAAAAAAAAAAATGAGTATGTAGCAGTAGTCTTCTGTGCAAGGCAGAAAATTCAAAGTCAACTAAAATTATGATAAAATGAAAATCATGATCGTGGCTTAATGAAAATTGTGATATCATATTTTTACCATATCTCCCATCCCTAATTGCAGGTCTAACACACATAGCCATTTACCCAACCTCTGCCAAGGAGGTAATGTTTTCTCTCCGTTTGTTTGTCTGTTAGCCATGTACCAATTGGATCACATTTTTAGGGAGTCAGGAATGATAGAAGGAATAATGGATTAGATTTGTGGTGTGATCTCTGTAAAAGAGCTGACTTGGTGGAGGTCTGCGCTGTCCTAGTGCTTTCTAGTATGTGTCCTACAAGGTTAGCTACATTTGCAGCTGTAGTGTGCAGTCCTGTGTTCCCTCAGGACCAGGTGAATCTTGAGGAGGACACTTTGAAGGAGACGAGGAGGAGGGAGGGAAGGACAGAACTGACAGAAGAAACTGGACTACTGTAGCCTGAGATTAGACCTGGATTAGTCCTGGTTTTGTTTAAGACAGAAAGGGCGCTAGGGCTAGTACAGGAAACAGGGTCACTTTAGACCAGTTCTAGGCCTTGTTAGGACTTGGTTTAGACCTAATTTTGACAAGGAAGGTGCTATAGGCTCAAACAGGCTGACCACAGATCACCTTTGCCCTGGTTTTACACATGGCTTTAACCTGGTTTTGTACTGCTTTAGACCTGGCTTAGCCTTAGTTTAGATAGACATTAGTGATGAGGACAGAGAGTGCACACAGCTGACACACTTAGACCAGTTTAAGACCTGGTTTCGCCCTGATTTAAATCCAGTTTAGCTCTGGTTTAGCCCTTGTTTAGCCGTGGTTTAAACATCTGGTTTTGCCTTGATTTTGCCTTGGTTTAGCTCATGTTTAGCCATGGTTTAAACATCTGGTTTTGCTCTGTTTTTGCCTTGGTTTAGACCTGGTTTAGCCCTAGTTTAGATAGACATAAGTGATGAGGACAGAGAGGGCACACAGCTGACACAGGTGCTGAAGGCAGCCACAATCAGGACAAGACACACACTGATAGAATAACTAGGCTAGACAGACCTTAGCACTATCTGTGCTGTGGGCATTGCCAGGCTGCTTCTGAAAATGTTTTTTATCCCACCTAAATACCAAATTCACCCAGAAAAAATGCCATAAGTAAGTCAGTAAGGAACAAATTATGGTAAAAATATAATGCCATTTAGACTTTGGACTGTGAACAAATAATTGATTATATTTAAGTTCATTATTATTATCACTATTAGGTTGCTTCTACAATAAGCAGATCGTCATAACTTCATAGCATGCCATATCGCACACACTCCAAAGTACAATGACTTGGCAGGGCATGCACACTTTCTTTATATAACAAGGAATTAAGTGTGGTTACTTATGTGAATTTAGCCATCTTTGTGTAAACATCTCCCAAATACATGGACAGAGCTGTAAGTATTGCAATATCTTGCTATTGTGTTTTGGAAAGATGAATGATGCTGGCGCTGCTGGTGGTGTCCCTAACAGCATCAGAGAAAAACAATATTTGAAAGTCGAGGTATTGTGACTAAGAGGCAGAGAAACAGAAGCTCAGGTGTATTGACTTTTGGATAGTTTTGAAGTTTTAATGACAGCAGCAAAAGTTCTTTATC